>CM040238.1:283193355-283409692 GCA_022545495.1 Chrysanthemum lavandulifolium
GATATTGTGATATAAATGCAATGCTTTAAGAAGCGTTGCCACGACTGCTAATTACTCGTTCTCATTTAAGCTATAGCATTATCTTTTTCTAATTAAAAATTTTGGAAGATCCGAAAACAAGTTTGGTAATGTTAGGTTTCATTTTGTATGTTGTTGAGTTAAGGTTGAATTTAATTTCATTTATCTTGTTTTCTTGGTAGGAAAAAATCACAATGCTAATGCATAAAAAACCTACATGCTAATAATACATTTTCTTTTTAACTTATTTTTGTCTATATATATATTTTTGACAAAAGTACTGTACTAAATTTAGACAAGTTACGTAACGCAACTGATGTCTGAACTCCTTATGTTCCAAGTCTCAACATGAAACAAGCTGCGTATTTGCACGTGGACCCTCAACTTTAGTATATAAAAAAAAATGCCACCATTGGTAAAAAGGTTGATACCCACCCTGCGCCCCAGCTCACCTTTTATCTCTCCCGGTCACTTTTTACTATAAGATAATTTTTATCAGTTTTTGTTGCGTATTTTTTAACCAGGTTATATTTTGTATTTTTTTTTATCAAACTGATTTTATGTTTCGTAGTTTTATGAAAAAATATATAAAAATTGAAAAATATAAAAGAAATTAAAAAGATTAAAGGGGTATTGAAATCACTTTTGGAGTTATGTGTATACTAAATCACTTTAAGAGTTATGTGTATACTAACTCTCACTTATGATCAAGAAGAAAAATTAAAATAAAATAGGTGAGAAAAATCATAACTACATATTTCAGATGCACCTATAAAAGTAGATATATATATATTTTTAAATTTATCTCTCTTATTTAACATGTGTGACTATAAATCTTTTTATAAGGTCTGTTTGATAGGAGCTCTTTTAGAGCTTGTTTCGGAGATGTTAGCTTTTTGTTACAAAAATAATATCTTATAAAATAAGTAGCTTCGTTTGAATACATCAACTTCAAGTTTTTTTTTTTTAACAAGTAGTTCTCGAATGAAAAGTTAATTCATAAAGTTTTTAAAATATTTTGAAGTTGTTAAAACTATAAATTCTCGACATGATTATTGAGATTTATGCATGCAAATAAAGTTTTATAATAGTAACAATAGTAAGACCAATAATGATAATGAATATTAGATATGTTGTAACATTATGCTAAAACGACAATTTACATATTTGTTATTCGATATAATTAACCACAATGATATTTATTGAAATGTCATTTGGAATTTTAAAAAGCAATGAAAAATACTTGGTAGAATGTTTAGTTTAGTGTGCAAACTCAAATTGATGTTATTTTGCATAATTCATAATAGTAATGAAGAAAATATTATATTTACAACGATCGAACAATATCCAAATTACATGACATCTGATAAACTTCACGATTTGTGGCCATGAAAATTGAAAATCTCTCTCAATGAACATCTAATGGGATTAAACAAATCTGTAATGATATTGCTACATCAATGTAGAATGTATCGTCAATAATTGTTACAAGCATGTTCCGTTTAAGGGCTACAATTATTATTAATAAAATGAGTTTACTATTTTTATTTTTTTACATTTGTTTACAACTATAAATATGTCTTTTTATATCATTTTACATTTTATAATTACAGTTAACAACTAATTTACCAATATTTTTATTGAAAAAAAGATACAACTTGTAGCTTATGTTAACAACTTTGCAGTTTACAACTACTTTTTGCAAACACACCCTTAGTTTTTCTTCTCACCGGATCTCTTTCCTATTAACCCTTTATAAAGTGTCAATCTTAAAATTTGTAGAAATTAAGGGTGCATTTGGTGTGTAGGTGAGATAGGAATAAGATTTGGATTTGAGATTGGTTTGAAAGGAAACGATGAGAGAAAACTAATATTATATTATTGTATATTTGTTTTTTATAAGAAAAATGAATTCTAAACATTATATTAGAAAAAAAAAATGAAAATTATTATTTTATAAAAGTAAAAGACGAGTGCAACACACAACAAAATAAAAGGTCCACCACCTTTTGTTGAAGGTTTTAGCTCGTGACGAAGAAGCGTAAGTTAAGACACAAAAATCTTATGGGACCAATGAAAAAAGACTTACGAATCCTCACAAAAGTATACTTTTATGTATTTTTGTGTGAGGTTTCTGAATACTTACATTTTTGTGTGTGCTTAATTTATGCCCTTAAATCACAAGTTAGAAAAATCCTCAGCTGAAACTAGACTATTTTGTAGAATGAAAAGACCTCACAATATTTGACAATGAATCCTATATTTTAAATCTAAAGTGGCAACTAAATAACAATTTTTTTATGATTCTCTCAAACGTGTTGTAACACTAATGGTTGGTGCCTAAAGGAATTCAAAGTCAAAGTATTTCCGTCAATCTACATCTTTTTGTGAAATACATTAGAACAGCGGATGATGGACTATTTGTTATTGTTAGATAGTTAGATTCATTAATCTTACAATAAAATAATGACAGCACATCTTGGACCTATGCTAATGCCTGTCCACGACTAATATTTGAAAATTCCCTTAGCTTTTTTAATAATGTTAGTAGTTGATGACATATATCGTTGTAGTGTATTCTACCTAACTACTTCATTTGTTTCTTTATAGAGTGTCATAAATAAAGATTGAGTAGTGATCGGAAGTTCAAAAATATACTTAAATTCATGCCTAAATTTGCGTGACATCTTTTAGAGATATAATTAGGTCTTCAAATCATTTCTCACAAAGATTAGCAAATCTGGAAAAATCTTAACAGATCATAAAGAGTTCACATAATTAACTAAATGTCCTAAAAGGAGGCAAGGTTTAAAGCTTGATAAGCTAGAACTTTTAATTTAGACTATAAACACTAATAAGTAATGCCCTTAAGGCCTTAACTCGTCTTTATTGGCGTTGTTTCTACAATAGTGTATTCAAGCTCGTTTGATATACTAATATTTACAGGTGTTTGTGTTGACATCAACATTCTCCTCGTATTTTTTCAAAATCACTCAGGGTCGAAATATCATGATAGCCTAGTGTGAGGGTTTAAGATTCTCTAGTAGAGTTCTTAAGTTTAAACCTTATTGACGAAAAGTTGTAGGTCGTTTTTCGAGCATTTGTTCCCTTGATGAAAATGTTCTTATATGAAGAGTTTTTGTGAAATAGGTCATTAGTTTGATCTCAACTTTTTTTCGGTTAGAAAAAAAAAAATTAATAAATTACCTAAATTGTGATTTTTGAAAAGGATCATAGCAAGTCAAAAAGTCTGAGTTCACGAAACAAATTTTTTCTTTATATTTTTTTTGTATGTGAGCATGTTGTGGAGTATATCTATACTACTTATAATGGAGGAAGACACTTTCCTCTTATTTATTATTTAAGATTATCATAAGTAGAATTTTAAACAAATACTATCTTATAAGCTTTATTTACAATTATTTAAAGCACACATAAACTGAAAACACATTACTTATATAATACAATTAATACACAATTAAAAACACTTATTCATCCAAAAATACAACTTTTTTACCACAAAGTACAATATAATTAAGCTTCTACACATGAATAAACTAAAATTAGATTTATAAGCAAATACAAGTAAATAAGTATAATTTACAAGTATTTTAGACACAAATAAAACTAAAAAAATACTATTTAACACATACAATTAATAGACTATTAAAAACACGCATTCATCAAAATACACAACTATTTAACTACAATGTACAATCTAATTTGTTTCTATATTATAAATTTGAAATTCAAGAATTCAAAACAAAATATCATTTATTCTCAAAAAATTAGTCACAAAGACCACAACAAGATCGCTTCTAAGACCGCTAGTTATATTTAAGTGAGCTATGTTTTAATAATAATAAAGAAATCAACTTTTCAAAATAAACCAAGGTGACATGACCGACTCCACTAAAATTTTAGGCTACCCACAATAATACCTCAACCTATTGGGTTGGAAGGAGGTTGTAGAGGTTGGCATTGTTGTGAGATAAGGGTTGGAGGAGATTGAAGGATGTGGGTTGAGGTGACAACCCATTTGAGATGAGGTTAAGTGTTTATTTTGTATGTGTGTTGTGTGTATTTTATTATTTGTGTTTATTTTGTGCCAGATGTTTTTGTAGTGTATGTTGACTTATTGTGCTAAAAGGGTTGTACAGTAGGTCGTATGAGAGAAAACCGATGCGACAAGGAAAAATAAGGGTCATTAAAGGTTATTATCGCAGAAATTTTAACATGTATCACATATGTTATTAATAAAATACAAGCCGTCCAGTCATGTAAATGGAGTCCAAATCGCCATTTTCTATTGTGGAAAGTTAATTGTTTTGCTAAATGTTGTATTACCACCCTTCAACTTTTTGGGCTATCTAGTGAATTTTCTGAAAGTAAAAGTGCAGGGATTCATTTTGTCAATCAAAAACAACATTTTATGTTCAAAAAATATCAATACTAACTTTTGACAAACCGGGCCCACGTGAGATCCAACATAGACACTCTTCCTCGTACCTTCCTCAGTTCCTCCTTCATCATCATTTTTGGCGGTGATATATATTATATTCCACCTCCGATCATCACTTTCTCTCACACACTAAACATACACACACACCATCCTTAACCACTAATACCAGGTGTCGTTTGTTTTTTCAAATGTTTTTTTCTAATGATTTTTTATAAGACATTTTTATGAGTAAGCGAAACCGAGGAGGAAAAAAGTCATTTTTGTCTGATATCTAAAAAACACACTTTCTAACATAAACGTCTGCGCGCCTGCAGATAATAAGCAAACACTATTTTCAAGAAAGATCTTTCATGTCTGCAGACATAAAAAGACGTTTTTAAAAACGTCCAAATGACTGCAGACATAAAAAGTTCTTTTTCAAAAACGTCTGCGCGACCACAGACATAAAGAAAAAAACTACACTATTTTCGAGAAACATCTTTGTGTCTGCAGGCATTAAAAAGTACTAGTACTTTTTCAGAAACGTCTACGCGCCTACAAACATAAAAAGAAGTAATTTTTTTAAAAAAACAAACACCACCTAACATGCTGGCTGCTCGGCGGCGGAAAGGCGGTGATCCCGCACCTTTCAGCCAGCAGCCGCAATCTCACGAGACGAAAATAAAACAAAACTAAAACACTAATGATGATAAAAACAAATTTAAGAAACTAAAAATGATAGGACTAATAAGAGATCATGTATAAACGGATGTTGTTGGACGATAGGATTTATATGTTCAACTTGGTGGTTTTTGTTGTTTTTATATAACGCGATGCCAGCGTCGTTCCCGCAATACGTTACTCAAGCGTTTACGGGACTCACGCTGGATCCGCCAGGTGTAAAGTTGCATAAAAAGGGATTGAAAGCGAAACATCCGGTTGTGTTTGTGCCCGGGATTGTCACGGGTGGGCTTGAGTTGTGGGAAGGGCATCCTTGTATGGATGGCTTGTTTAGGAAACGCCTTTGGGGTGGTACTTTTGGTGAAGTCTATAAAAGGTATATAAAGTTTTGATTGATGCTTTATTATTGCGTTATTGAGTTGTGTAGTATATGGCTATGTTTGGTGACATTTGTAGTAGCTACAAGTAGCTGTTTGTTTTATAAAAGCGTTTGGTTATAAAACAAAATCCAAAAGCTAACAGCTTGTTGCCAAACAAGCATTATATTCTGAATACTAAACGGTCCAAAAAGTTTGTTGTCAAACACAGCCTATCTTAGAATGTGATACCAAACACCCCTTTTAACGTACTTGCTTTTATAAGTAAAAGCCTTTGGAAAGTACTTTTATGTGATGATCATGTAATGGTACTAAAGTTGTGTATGCAGTATTCACCTTTTACATGTTGCTTTGCTAAATAATTAGGATTTACCAAACACCCTATGACATCAAAAGTATGGAAAACATTATCTTGTGCATAGCCTTAAATGCAGCTGATTATGTGGTATCACATAATAGCTTTAAATGTACACATACAAGCACCCCTGATCTGAGATAGAAACTTTTTAGTACCGTGGACCACTAGGAAACTTGTCTCAATAAAGGTTGGACTGTTGGTTTTGGAAAGTGAGCATGCATGTACTTCGACGCTTTGATATCATTGCCAATAAAGTGTAGCTATTCATTAAGCTTAATACTAGTATATATTGGTGGCATTTAACGAATATGCTAAATCCACACCAGTACAGTGTGCGAGTTTCCACGATAAGTAGCTTGATGTCACTGAACACGAAAATGCAAGGCAATGGGACTATCGGTTTCTGTACTTTTGAAGCTGCACTCAACATTTCCATATACGATCTTTCTTTCTTCTATAATCTAAGCTTTTTGTCATATATAGGCCCTTGTGCTGGATCGAGCATATGTCACTAGATAATGAAACCGGGCTGGATCCTCCTGGTATAAGGGTGAGGCCTGTATCTGGACTAGTGGCAGCTGATTACTTTGCTGCAGGCTATTTTGTATGGGCAGTTCTAATTGCCAATTTGGCCCACATTGGATATGAGGAGAAAAACATGTATATGGCTGCTTATGATTGGAGGCTCTCATTTCAAAATACCGAGGTATGCTCAAAGTCACAAATTGGAGGAACTTACTTTTTAGAACTTTTTGATGATTCGGCAAATTATGATAACTAGGTACGTGATCAAACTTTAAGCAGAATGAAGAGCAATATAGAACTCATGGTAGCCTCAAGCGGTGAAAAGGTTGTTGTAATTCCACATTCTATGGGCGTTCTGTATTTCTTGCATTTTATGAAATGGGTCGAAGCACCAGCTCCAGTGGGTGGTGGAGGTGGATCAGATTGGTGCGCTAAGCATGTAAAGGCTGTGGCGAATATAGGTGGACCTTTTTTGGGGCTTCCTAAAATAGTTGCAGGGCTTTTTTCTGCTGAAGCGAAGGATATTGCTGTTGCAAGGTATTGTTAGTACTGTTTTGATTCAATACTTGTTGCATGGATAGAAATTTTACATAAGAGGTGTTTGGATTTGCATTTTGATGCTAGTTATTGCGACTTGATGTGGCAATTATCAGTTTTCAACGTTTGGATAACCAAATTTTGCTTCTGACCATCTGATATGGTTATTCAAGGGTCAAATACGCAGTTTTTAATATTGGTTCATAGAGGCCGCCGCAAATCTGAATGTCTAAGGGTAAAATTAAACTGGTCTATTTACTCATTTAAATGTAAGTTGGTAGACTTTTACGCCCATTTTCTTATTATGGGACACATGTGATAACTTTACTGCGAGTTTACAACTTTAAACTGTAGAAGTACATCCAAACGCTATCTTCCATGACCTGTACTATTACAGATCATTATCTTGTTCGAATTATGAAATATGACACACCCTCTTCCAAAACGCATAGCCAAACACCCCATAAACTGTTTAATATACAAGTTCTAAATGTAGATATGCTGGTCATAGTTCCTTAAATAATTCCATGCGCTTTATGCAGGGCTGTTGCACCTGGTGTTCTTGATTTGGATATATTTGGTTTCCAAACCTTACAACATGCAATGAGGATGACTCGCACATGGGATTCAACAATGTCGTTAATACCAAAAGGTGGGGACACACTATCTGGGGTACACTCGATTGGGCCCCTGAAGCAGACCATGCTTGTGTTGCTAAGAAAGTAAATAAGAATGATACAGAAGCAGCAGATGATAATGGTGCGGGTTTTGATGGTCTTCATTACGGGAGAATAATATCCTTTGGGAAAGATGTTGCTGAACTACACTCATCAAAAGTTGAAAGGGTGGACTTTAAGGTAATCTTGTTGATAGTAGATTAGCTTTTTAGCGTTTCTCGTGCACTTCGGTTCTCATGTTAAGAACTTTTGAGATGTAGGGTGCTGTGAAAGGTAATAGCTTTGCAAACAGATCATGTCGGGATGTATGGAATGAATACCATGAAATGGGAATCGTGGGTATCAAAGCTGTTGCAGATTATAAAGCTTTTACTGTTGATTCTGTTTTGGAACTTCTGCAATTTGTGGCTCCAAGGATGATGAAGCGGTGGTGCTCATTATTCTTATGGAATAGCTGATAATTTAGATGATAAAAAGTACAAACATTACAAGTACTGGTCAAACCCTTAGAAACGAGGTTAGACATTACATTTGCATCTATGCTGTTTCGGGTCATTTGGGTAACAGGTCAAATGGGTCAAACGTGTATTTCTAGTTCGAGTAAACGTACTAGCAGTATTCGATTTTTTTGGATAAACTGATTTATATTTTCTTTGATGTCTTTTCAGATTACCAAACGCCCCAGATATGGAAATCTTTTCTATGTATGGAGTTGGTTTACCCACCGAAAGATCATACGTTTACAAGTCCAGTCCAGCAGCTGACTGCTATATTCCATTCCGGATTGACACCTCAGCAGAGGGAGGAAACGACCAAGGTTGTTTAAGAGCCGGTGTATATTCCGTTGATGGAGACGAAACAGTTCCTGTTTTAAGTGCAGGTTACATGTGTGCAAAAGGCTGGAGGGGAAAAACACGATTTAATCCTTCGGGGATTAAAACGTATGTAAGAGAATACAATCACGCCCCTCCTCTAACGTTGTTAGAAGGAAGAGGAACACAAAGTGGAAACCATGTTGATATAATGGGAAATTTTGCGTTAATAGAAGATATAATTAGAGTAGCAGCAGGAGCCACCGGAAATGATCTGGGAGAAGACCGAGTTTATTCTGATATATTCAGATGGTCAGAAAGGATCAAGTTAGAACTGTAAATACATTTACAACCTGTGAGTCATATAAATTTTCACTTGTTCTTATGTTGTTTTCTAGTCTACTAGTGGCATCCTTACATAGTTACGGGTACTTGCATGTACGTTAGAGTCGCAAAATGGGTGGGTTTTGGGTTTAAGTAACAGCAAAGTTGCACAGTTTTCAATACGGGTCAAAAGGGGATGTGTCGGACTTGCCTGTCAATCTTCTTTTCATTTCTGAGTTTTATTTTGGGGTAACTGAGAAGCCTAACAGGGGTGGCAAAATCTGCGGGTCAGATGGGGTGGGAACGGGTCAAAGCGAGTAACAGATTACTTTTTAGTACTAGTCTAACAGGCCAGCTCGGGTTGGACTGACCCACAAGCAAATCTTTTGAGCTGTAAATGAAATGTGTATGATATCGTTATTGATAATGATATCCTTAGCTTTTAATATGATGGTTTAGATGGTTTTATGCATTTGAATACTTTTTCGGATGCCATCCGAAATCCACACATGTAGTCATATGGATATAAGTGGGTCGAGATTTGCACTTCTACGCGTAACTAGTATTTGAGGGCCCTGACATGTGGATGTATATTCAAGATCTTTTTATGAATCTACAATTATATTTATGCTAGCTAACATAGTTACATCCAAACTTTATCTTAACAATCCAATAGCTCGTTTTTTTCTAGAACGAGAATAGCACCACAAGGTATACTGAAGAAGATCAAAAAGGCCGAGGAGCAACTTAAGAAGCAGATGATGCTGAACCGAGGTATGCAGATGGACAACCTGATGTCTGACTGCTTGAGTGGCAAAGTCTCGGGGGCTGATCACTTGAACTTACGTGATCCTCATACAATAGCAGATTCTTTCTTGATAGAATTCTTTTCTTGAACTAGAACAATGCCACTATATTCGGGGATGTAATTGTCAAAGTTGAAGATTTTTACTATCCAGTAGATTTCCTTGTGATGGACACCGAACCATCATCCAAGGACAATCAACCGACCATTATTCTTGGTCGCCTTTTTAGCAACGGTCGATGCAAGAATAAATTGTCGAACGGGCGCCATCCATACAAGGAAACACAAACCACTAATTAATGCTTCACCAACTTCTTTAGAAACTTTCTGAGCCGAGGATGTATAATCTTTCTTAAGAAAGATTTATGCTTCGGATGTTAATTGGAATAAAATGTAAAGCTTGAACCGGAGATAAGTTGTGTACATAATGATCTCAACTAGTATGTTGATGAAGCTATAACATCAATAAATAGAAACAAATACCATGTAAAACACAAAAGTATAATAGTGTGAGATTGAGATAACGTGGAGGAGATAAAAATGTGAGTGAGAAAGAATAAGTTAGAGAAAGACATTATATAGAGAAATTTAGGTTTTATGACCATATACAACGGTAGGATATTATAAATAAAATTGGTTTATATGACCGTTACACAATAGTCATAAATTATATAGAGAAATATTTTTTATAACCATACACAACACTCGAACATTATAAAGAGAAATAGCTGGTTAGACTTTAGCCCATGACTTGTCTTCGCCAAAAGTAGTAATTAACATAAATAATTGCGATTAATTAATTATGTAAATTTTAGCCGTGACACGCCCTCAACAAAAGTGTGGTGAGCCCCATTTGCTATCTTTGACTCAAAATACGAGGCCCAACTTGTCCTCGCTAGAATCATAGAGTTAATGATATCCCAGTGAATGTGTTATAAATGTAGTATAAAACAGCTTTTAGGTTGATAATATAAAATTATAGACACTAAAAGTAGTTACTTTACGTATAAATGATCAAATGTTAGTTTTACAAATACAAGATTGCAAGTAATCAATGATGTATATTTCTTGACACGAGTATAGATTTTAACATGTCAAGTGATCTAGTAGAAGTTATCTTGCTTTTGGTTATTTCTGCTTTTTAGGCTAAAATACGAATGTGTGTGCTTGTAGGGAGTTGGCTAAGTGCCTTATGTCAATTCAATAGGTCTAAGGTTCGAGCCAAAGCTCCTACAATTGCACCTTTTTTAGTGGTTGTTCTAATTGTTACTTAACTAAAAGAATTTTCGAAAATGATACACAGCCCTATGAAGTCTATGCAAACAAACATTTATAACTAGCACTTGCTGTCGTTGCTGCGAAGACCCAAGTCCAATTATGGTAGACTTCAACTTTTGGCCAATCATTCATACTGTAGCTCAATTGGTTGAAACGTTTGTACATAAGCAAAACACAGATGCATAACATGACCTTCATATCTAAAATGATCCTAATAAAATTTAAAGATTTAAAAGCTATTTTCAAGTATAAGTAAACACTATTTTCGAAACATCTTACATAAAATACTTTTTTTTTTCAAACGCTCACGCTACCGCAGAAATAAAAGTTCTTTTTAAAAATGTCTCACATAAAAAGCAAACACTATTTTCGAGAAACATTAAAACATTTTTTAAGAAACGTCTGCAAGGCTCTGCAGCACATAAAAGAAATAAATACTTTTTTAGAAAACAAACACCACTTTTATAAGTCCAGTCCAGCTGCCGATTGCTATATTCCATTCCGGATTGACACCTCAGCAGAGGGTGGAAACGATCATGGTTGTTTAAGAGCCGGTGTGTATTCCGTTGATGGAGATGAAACAGTCCCTGTTTTAAGTGCAGGTTACATGTGTGCAAAAGGTTGGAGGGGAAAAACACGATTTAATCCTTCGGGGATTGAAACGTATGTAAAAGAATACAATCACGCCCCTCCTCTAACGTTGTTGGAAGGAAGAGGAACACAAACTCGAAACCATGTTGATATAATGGGAAATTTTGCGTTAATAGAAGATATAATTAGAGTAGCAGCAGGAGCCATGGGAAACGATCTGGGAGAATACCGAGTTTATTCTGATATATTCAGATAGTCAGAAAGGATCAAGTTAGAATTGTAAATACATTTACAACCTGTGAGTCATATAAATTTTCACTTGTTCGTATGTTGTTTTCATGAGTACTAGTGGCATCCTTACATGGTTACGGGTACTTGCATATACGTTAGAGTTGCAAAATGGGCGGGTTTCTAGGTTTAAGTAACGGCAAAGTTGCACAGTTTTCAATACGGGTCAAAAGGGGATGTGTTGGACTTGCCTGTCAATCTTCTTTTCATTTCTGAGTTTTATTTTGTGGGTAACTGAAAAAACTTGAACGGAATAAGCTGATGGAACTTATGGAAAGGATTTAACAGGGGGTGGCAAAATCTGCTGGTCAGATGGGTTGGGGAACGGGTCAAAGCGAGTAACATATTACTTTTTAGTACTAGTCTAACAGGCCAGCTCGGGTTGGACTGACCCACAAGCAAATCTTTTGAGTCAGAAATGAAAATGTGTATGATGTCGCATCGATAATGATATCCTTAGCTTTTAATATTGTTAAAATGGTACCAAAACACACAAGTACTAATCACCCAACCAACCACCCCTTGGTGATACTTTTATTATAACGATAAACACTGAAGATAAGTCCCTAAACAGGTGCTTACCAAGTACAATACAATCACAAATCTGTTATCCCTCTACAAAGGTGTAACAACAATACATCAACACACTCACTAAACCAATAAACCAAACCAATACAAAGATCAAGATGATCTAAACCCAACTACCCAGAAACCAAGAAACGGATATAAACTTTGTAGGTGTGAGAAACTTTGAGAGAAAACTTGTGTGAAACCCTAAGCCAGATCCTCAACTTATATAACGTGAACTTACACTTCTAGTCCCCTGACAAATGTAAACTAACAAAGACACACCAAACATTAGAGATTAGGAAAATATAACTAACCATATATACAATATAACCCTTGAAGCTTCATGAGTTTTCCAAATGATAAATTATATTTTTTAACATCCCCCCTCAAACTGATGAAGCAAAAAGATTTTCCATACCAAGTTTCTTTATCATCACTGCATGTTGTGCAGTACCAAGTGCTTTAGTCAGCACATCAGCAGTTTGATCCTTAGAACCAAACTTAACAGTTTGAATCAAACCTGATGCAACTTTTTCTCTAATAAGATGCACATCAATATCAAAATGCTTAGTTTTTTCATGCATAACTGGATTTGCAGCTATCTGCATAGCTGCTTTGTTATCACAGCACAACAAATTAGACAACAAATTCTTAGACACTTCAAGATCTTTTAAGATCTTAAGTATCCACATAATCTCACAAGTAACAGATGCCATAGATCTGTATTCAGCTTCAGCTGAAGATTTAGACAAAGTATTTTATTTTTTACTTTTCCATGAAACTATATTACCATTAGCAAAAACACAATATCCAGAAACAGATCTTCTTGTGACAGAACATTTAGCCCAATCAGCATCAGAAAATGCCACTATACTGAACTTCTCACTTTTCTTAAAGCTTATACCATTTCCTGGAGCAAGCTTAAGATATCTTAAAACTCTTAACCCAATATTAAAATGAGATTGTAAGGGGGTGGCAACACATGCGGTATGGGTGAGGCATCATGCGGCATCGAGAGGCATTCCATTGCCACCCATGCGGCATTGTTCGGCACGGCATGGTTCACGGCAATCTTTGCCGAAGCGGCATGAAGGAGGAGCGTGTTTAATGTTAGTTATTAATTGAGTTAGGTATGGAATGACCATTGCCACTAAAAAACTATGGTGAGGTATGGTGAGGTATGAGATTAGGTGGAATGAAATTATTGGTGGGTTGTGAGGTATGGTGAGGTATGGCTCAAAACCATTGCCACCCCCTAAAGGAGCATGCATATACTTACTTAAACAGTGAACAACATAAGCAATATCAGGTCTAGTCATAGTAAGATATATAAGCTTCCCAACAAGCTTTTGATAACTAGTAATATTTTTCAACAACTTATCATTTTCAGACTCTTTACAACTCAAAACAACATTCTCAGGCAATGGAGTCATAACAGGTCTACAAGCAAGTAACCCATATTCATGTAACAACTCCAAGAAATATTTCCTTTGGTTTAAACATAAACCAGTTTTGGTTTTTAAAACTTCAATACCCAAGAAATACTTTAATTCACCAAGATCTTTAATCTTGAATTTATTGTTCAAAAACATTTTAAATTTTTCAATTTCAATTTCACTGTTGCCACAAATGACCATATCATCAACATAAACAAGAAGAAACATTACTGTATCTCCTTTTCTCTTTATAAACAAGGAATGATCATTTTTAGATTGTTCAAAACCATCTTCAAACAAAGCTTCTGACAGTTTATGATTCCACTATCTTGGAGCTTGTTTCAAACCATATAAATACTTTTTTAACTTGCACACTTTAGTACTACCTTCTTTATAGTAACCTGGAGGAGGAAGCATGTAAACATCCCCACTCAAATCACCATAAAGGAATGCATTATTAACATCTAACCGAAACAACTTCCAATCATCTCGAATAAAGAAGACTAATGAGACATCTAACAGTGCTCATTTTCACAACAGGACTGAAAGTCTCATCATAATCAAGACCCTCTTTTTGAGTACAACCTTTATCCACTAACCTAGCTTTGTATCTATCAATTTCACCATTTGCTTTATATTTTATCTTAATGACCCTTTTGGAACCAATAGGTGTTCTTCCAAAAGGAAGATCAACTTCAGTCCATGTATCATTTTCATATAAAGCATGCATTTCATCATTCATAGCACATCTCCAATTAACATCTTTAGAAGCCTCAAAATAAGAAGTAGACTCACTAGACTTATTCAGATTAGACACAAAGCAATAGTTATCAGAACTAAGCAAACAATGATTGGCATACTTACCAATACCATATCTAACTTTGTTATCAAGAACATAATCATTCAACTTAGCAGGTAATTTAGAAGTTCTAGAAGATCTTCTACTGGTTCCTTCCTCTGTTTGATTTTGAAAAACATTTTAGGACCTAGACTCATCTAGATTCGGAAGTCGCTTCCTCGTGACTCATAATTTTCATGTAAAGGAGTTGCAGACACTTCCAAATCTGGTTGCTGTGAGCTAGCAGGACTTTGCATCTGTTCTGAACTCTTATCCTGTTCACTGCTCACAACCATACAAAGTCTGGAAGGACTACCTTCTTTACCAACAAATGCATACTCTCTATTCACATTTTCTAAATTTGCATCATTGGGAATGGGACTAGGAGTTTTGGTTTTTGACTCAGACTCATTATAATCAAAGAAGTTTAGATGTGTAATCTCATAAATAGGTTCTGAACTTACACTCTGACTCATTCTCAAAGGAAAAAAAGTTTCATAAAACTTCACATCCCTTGAATAAAGAACATACCTATTTTCTAAACTTAAAAGTTTATAAGTTTTTTTTTACCACTAGCATAACCAATCAGAATACATTTTTCAGATTTTTCATTAAACTTATCAGACTGTTTTAAAATAGATGCAAAACACAGACACCCAAAACTCATAAGATGAGACAGACTAGGTTCCCTACGATACACAAGAGAGAAAGGAGATTTCCCATTTAACACAGAGGAAGGCAACCTGTTAATCAAATAAGTAGCGGTTAAAACACATTCAGACCAGAACACAAGAAGAATTCCCCCCTGAAACATAAGACTTCTAGCAACATTTAACAGATGTCTATGTTTCCTTCCAGCAATACCATTCTGTTTTGGTGTATATGCACAACTAGTTTGATGAAGAATACCTTTATTGTTAAAAAAACTCATTCATTTTATTATTAACAAGCTCAGTACCATTATCAGATCTAACAACCTTGATCCTCTTTTCAAACTGAGTAAAAACCATATTATAAAAAGAAACAAACATGTCAAACACTTCATCTTTCCTCTTCAACATATACACCCAAATGATCTAGTAAAGTCATCCACAACAGTCAAAAAATATCTGTACCCTTCCCTGCTAACCACTTTATAAGGACCCCAAACATCTAAATGTAAGAGTTCCCCAAAAACAACAGATTTATGTTCACTTATAGGAAAAGGATCTCTTGTTTGCTTTGCCTTATGACAAACCTCACAAGGACCATTATGATCAATATTAGACAATTTCAAAGACCCTTTAAGTAATTTCAAAACTTGGTTAGCAGGATGACCCAACCTGTTGTGCCAGACTTCTTTAGTCACATAACAAGACAAAAACTCACTTTTAACAACATGAGAAGACAAATCAGCAGGCTTATCAAACAAATATAAACCACCATATTCACTACTAGTCCACAACACACTCTACTGATTCAAATCCTGAATATAACACTTAGTCTCATCAAAGCCAACCCTAAACTTACTATCTTTAATCAGCTTATTGACAGACACATCAAACAAAACAACATTATTATTCAATTTCAGATTCCCAACATGAGTAACTTTAGCCAAAGTGCCATTAGGATGACCAACAATAATTTTAAATCGAAATATCAATCACATTAAACATATTTCGAAAGCGTAATTAGTTAAGTGTTGATTTGCCCCGAGTCAATTATCCAACCCGATGATAACCGACTCCATTAACTTTTAAATTGGCACAAAAACTCAAAAAGTGATCATTAAAGAACACATTTCCATTAAAGAAAGAACATGAGGCACTACCGCCATGTTGGATCGAGCAGAATTCGTGTTTCTCATTTATAAGACTCATAAGCTTCATAACCTGTTCATTACTTAAGGACAAATTGCCAACAGCAGACTTAGCCATATTATTCATATTAGAAGTGCCCTTAAGATCATTGGTTTTATTAAAACTATTTGCTGGTTTAAGATTAGGATTCTTTTTAAAACCAGGAGGATATCCAATGATCTCAAAAACACCTCTCAACAGTATGCCCTTTTAATCCACAATGAGTACACGCCAAATTATCATAATTCCCTCTGTTATTATTACCACTATTGTTATTACCATTGTTTCTTTTCTAGTTAGCATTTTTATTATCAAAAGTTCTAGAAACAAAAGCAGAAACCTGAGCCTTCTCATATTTCACAATAGTGGTAGGAATCCCTCTATGAGACTCCTCCCTAGAGATAATAACAAAGGCATCCTTAACATCAGGAAGAATTTCCCTAGTTAAAAGACTACTCCTTATAGGTTGGTATATATCATCAAGACCCATAAGAAACTGCATTAATTTCAACAATTTACTATGATCACTAAGTTCTTGTCTAGCCTCACAAGTATAATCAGGCAACTTAGTCAAAATATCAAATTCTCTCCATAGAAATTTAGCTTATAATAATACTCAAACACGCATAAACCACCCGCTTAAAACTATTTATCTTCCAAGCAAGTTAAACACAACAGACCCATCAATTCTATCATAAGTGTCCTTCAAATTTTTCCATACAACAGATGCATTATCAGAAAACACATGACAAAGATAAACATCTTGAGATAAAGATGTTAACAACCAATTTAGCACAACAGCATTACACCTGTCCCATTGAGCTTCCAATAGGTGACTAGCAGCATAAGCATCCCTAGTACAAGTACCATCCAAAAAACCCATTTTTTTAAAAATTGACTGGGGTTGAAAATTATAGAAGCACAATTAGAGTCATTAGGATGGAGATGCAGAGGGTTGCTATGATCTAAAATACTTATCATATTAGCCATAATAACAACACAAAGTAATAACCAGAATAAACCTACCAAACAACTTTAATTGCTCAGAAACAAACCAGAATAAAAAACCCCTAAATTCTAGGGTTTCAAGAAAAAACCCCAAAACTCAATCAATCCAAGAATCTCCAATTAAACCGTCAAGAACCATGAGAGAATCAATCGAACAACTGATCAAAACCTGGCTCTGATACCATGTTAAAATGGTACCAAAACACACAAGTACTAATCACCCAATTAACCACCCCTTGGTGATACTTTTATTATAACGATAAACACTGAAGATAAGTCCCTAAACAGGTGCTTACCAAGTACAATACAATCACAAATCTGTTATCCCTCTACAAAGGCGTAACAACAATACATCAACACACTCACTAAACCAATAAACCAAACCAATACAAAGATCAAGATGATCTAAACCCAACTACCCATAAACCAAGAAACGAATATAAACTTTGTAGGTGTGAGAAACTTTCAAAGAAAAATTTCGTGAAACCCTAAGCCAAATCCTCAGCTTATATAACCAGAAACTTACACTTCTAGTCCCTGCATAAACAGAAACTAACAAAGACACACCAAACATTAGAGGTTAGGAAAATATAACTAACCATATCTACAATATAACCCTTGAAGCTTCATGAGTTTGCAAAATGATAAATTATATTTTCCAACAGATGGTTTAGAAGGTTTTATGCATTTGAATACTTTTTCAGATGACATCCAAAATCCACACGTATAGATATAACTGGGTCGAGATTTGCACTTCTATGCGTAACTAGCATTTGAGGGCCCTGAATTGTGGATGTATATTCAAGATCTTTTTATGAATCTACAATTATATATATGCTAACTAACATAGTTACATCCAAACTTTATCTTAACAATCCAATAGCTCCTTTTTTCTTGAACTAGAACAGCACCACAAGGTATACTGAATGTTTTCGGGTGAATGTTTACTTTTACAAGTCTAAACAATTTTACAAGAAGAGGATCAAAAGGCCGAGGAACAACTTAAGAAGTGATGATGCCGAACCGAGGTATGCGGATGGACAACCCGATGTCTAATCGCTGAGTGGCAAACTCGGTGGTCGATGACTGAACTTACATGATCCGCATACAATAGCGATTCTTTCTTGATATAATTCTTTTCTTGAACTAGAACAATACCACTATATTGGGAGGGTTTTGTAATTGTCAAAGTTGAAGATTTTACTATCCAAGAGTTTTCCTTGTGATGGACACCGAACCATCATCCAAGGACAACAACCGACCATTATTCTTGGTCACCCTTTTAGCAACGGTCGATGTAAGGATAAATTGTCGAACGGGCGCCATCCATACAAGGAAACACAAACCACTAATTAATGCTTCACCAACTTCTTTAGAAACTTTATGAGCCGAGGATGTATAATCTTTCCTAAGAAAGATTTATGTTTGCGGATGTTAATTGGAATAAAAATGTAAAGCTTGAATCAGAGATAAGTTGTGTACATAATGATCTCAACTAGTATGTTGATGAAGCTATAACATCAACAGATAGAAACAAATACCATGTAAAACACAAAAGCATAATGGTGTGAGATCGAGAAACGTGGAGGAGATAAAAAATGCGAATGAGAAAGAATAAGTTAGAGAAAGACATTATATAGAGAAATTTAGATTTTATGACCGTTACATAAACGGTAGGATTCTATAAAAAATTCTTGGTTATATGATCGTTACACAATAATCATGAATTATATACAAAATATTTGTTTTATAACCGCTACACAACACTCGAACATTATAAAGAGAAATATCTGGTTAGACTTTTGGCCCAAGGACATGTCCATCGCCAAAAACTAGTAATTAACATAAATAATTAAGCGGTTAAATAATTACGTAAACTTTCGGCTAGGACATGTCCTCGCCAAAAGTGTCATGGGCCACGTTTGCTATCTTTGACTCCAAAAATACATTGGCCCAACTTGTCCTCGCTAAAGTGTCCAAACTGTCGTCGCCAAAGGCTTTTGCAACGGTGTTTTAGCGGGGACCTTTTGGATAGGACATGTCTTCGTTGGAGAGGACAATTCCTCATCAAAAGCCCCAAAAAGTCCTCTCAAAATATCCCAAATGTATAAAATCAAACATTATACAAGTCTAAGCTATTTGCTTGTTAAGATACAGTTTGGATGCTAACAAGTTTGCCTGTGTAGATATATGGATTCTTTAAGAAGCACATAATGAGTTTGCGGCTTGACTCTTGGTTATAAAGAGATAAAATCATAGGGTTAATGATATCCTTGTTAGAACATTAAAACTCCGTAGGTTATAATGATTATTCATGCACATTATATAGAGGTTACATGAGCATTAAACCCTAATGGACCTTAAGCCCACAGACCAGGCTTGGCCAACTGTCTATCGGCTAATACTCTCCCTCAGTCTGAGCGGCGAAATCGCGAAAGCTCGGACTGAGTAAAGTAGAAAAAAAATTTGTTTTTGTTTTTTATTTTAAGGATACATTGGTTTATCTGGTTTGACCCGAATACTTTGGTTTATCAGGTTTAGTGTTTGTTTGTTAGTATTGTTCGTACGGCTTTGTTAACTGTCGATTAAAGTTGACCGTTAGTATCAGTCCCTGCAGTAGACCGTTGGTACATATGTGTTACCAGTCGACTTAGCCAACCGATGGTACCGGTCGATAAAAGTTGACCGTTTGTACGGTTTTGTTACAAGTCGTCTAAAGTTATATTAATGTTTTTTTTTTTTAATTTTTTTTATTAAATAAAGTAAAGCCAGTTATGAATGAACCAAATAATTGTTGAGAGTTTGGTCAACGATCTTCTCTTCACGTCTTTCCGTAGCAATATCACACATATCATTATACAGAGGTTACATGAGTAATAAACCTTAATGGGCCCAAAGCCCATAGACCGAGCTTGGGCCAACTATCTATCGGCTAATAATCCTTAAGGAATTTGTTATAAATGTTGTCATAAAACAACTTAATTTAGATCGATAATGTAAAAAGAGAATGTCTAACCAATGCCTTTAGAGCATTGGTTCTTTTTATGGTTTTTAATTACATAAATGGTCCTTGTAGTTGACACAAAATTACATATTTGAACGCGAACCCACATAAATAGTTATTAAAAATCATAAAAAGACAAATCTCAACCAATGCCCTTAGGGCACTGGTAAGACATTCCCATGTAAAATTTATATACGCTAAAAGTTGTTACTTTACGTATAAATGATAAAATGTTTGTTTTAGAAATACAAGATTGCAAGTAATCATGATGTATATTTCTTGACACGAGTATACATTTTAACATGTCAAGTTATCTAGTAGAAGTTATTTTGCTTTTTAGTTATCTCTACTTTTAGGCTAAAATATGAATGTGTGTACTTGCAGGGGAGTTGGCTAAGTGCCTTGTGGCTACTCAATATGACTAATGTTCAATCCAAATCTCCCACAACTACGCCTTTTATTTATTTTAGTGCTTGTTCTAATTGTTACTTAACTAAAAGAGTTTCCGAAACTGATACATCAGCCCTATGAAGTCTATGCAAAACAGACATGAAAACAATGTAATCAAAGAATGTATCTATGAGCTTCTTACAAAAGAATGGTTAGAAATATTACCATAAACCATTTGTTCATGCCCATTCCAATTAAAATATCTAGACACGGTTTTGATTTTGAATAAATTACAAACCCGCATAAGCAAAACACATATGCATAACATGACCTTCCTATCTTAAAATGATCCGCTAATTTTGTATCGTAATATGTTATGATAAACACATTCAAAACTCATTATCTATAGAAAGAATAGAAAAGATACTCTCTTTTGATTGCTAACTAAATAATTGGAATACAAAATTTATCTATATGTGTGGATCGACACTAAATTCGTTCTTTCATGTACATAAAACAATTATATAGTACTTCAGTAATCACATCATTAACTTTTTGTTCCATCAAAAACTAATGTTTTCCCAAATATATAGTGTCTTTCATTACTTTTGTGTCCGAAAAAAATTGAACGGAAATAAGCTGATGGAATTACTATATATATTAAAAGCAATTTAAAACGACGTCATTTCACTTCTCACTTCACTTTGCTTAAACTAATATTTTCCCAAACATATAGAGTATCTTTCATTATTTCTGTGTCTGAAAAAATTTGAACGGACATAAGCAGATGGAACTTATGGAAAGCTTTAACAGGGGGTGGCAATATCTGCGGGTCAGATGTGTTGGGGAACGGGTCAAAGCGAGTAACAGATTACTTTTTAGTACTAGTCTAAGAGGCCAGCTCAGGTTGGACTGACCCACAAGCAAATCTTTTTGAGCTGTAAATGAAAATGTGTTTGATATCGTTACTGATAGTGAAATCCTTAGCTTTTTAATATGATGGTTTAGAAGGTTTTATGCATTTGAATACGTTTTCGGATGACATCCGAAATCCACACATATAGATATAACTGGGTCGAGATTTGCACTTCTATGCGTAACTAGTATTTTTGAGGGCCCTGAGTTGTGGATGTATATTCAAGATCTTTTTATGAATCTACAATTATATTTATGCTAGCTAACATAGTTACATCCAAACTTTATCTTAACAATCCAATAGCTCGTTTTTTTCTTGAACGAGAACAGCACCACAAGGTATACTTAATGTATTCGGGCGAATGTTTCCTTTTACAAGTCTAAACAATTTTACAAGAAGAGGATTAAAAAGGCCGAGGAACAACTTAAGAAGCAGATGATGCTGAACCGAGGTATGCAGATGGACAACCTGATGTCTGACTGCTTGAGTGGCAAACTCTCGGTGGCTGATGACTTGAACTTACGTGATCTGCATACAATAGCAGATTCTTTCTTGATAGAATTCTTTTCTTGAACTAGAACAATACCACTATATTGGGGGATGTAATTATCAAAGTTGAAGATTTTTACTATCAGGTAGATTTCCGTGTGATGGACACCGAACCATCATCCAAGGACAATCAACCGACCATTATTCTTGGTCGCCCTTTTTTAGCAACGGTCGATGCAAGGATAAATTGTCGAACGGGCGCCATCCATACAAGGAAACACAAACCACTAATTAATGCTTCACCAACTTCTTTAGAAACTTTCTGAGCCGAGGATGTATAATCTTTCCTAAGAAAGATTTATGTTTCCGGATATTAATTGGAATGTAAAGCTTGAAACGGAGATAAGTTGTGTACATAATGATCTCAACTAGTATGTTGATGAAGCTATAACATCAAAAGATAGAAACAAATACCATGTAAAACACAAAAGTGTAATGGTGTGAGATTGAGATAATGTGGAGAGAGATAAAAAAATGTGGGCAAGAAAGAATAAGTTAGAGAAATACATTATATACATAAATTTAGGTTTTATGACGGTTACACAACGGTAGGATATTATAAAGATTTTTTTTGGTTATATGACCGTTACACAACAGTCATAAATTATATAGAGAAATTTTTACACAACACTCGAACATTATAAAAAGAAATATCTGGTTAGACTTTTGGCCCGAGGACATGTCCTCGCCAAAAAGTAGTAATTAACATAAATAATTAAGCGGTTAATTAATTACGTAAACTTTTGGCGAGGACATGTTCTCGCCAAAAGTGTGGTGAGACACGTTTGCTATCTTTGACTCCGAAAATACGTGGGCCCAACTTGTCCTTGCTAAAGTGTCCAACTGTCGTCGCAAAAAAGCTTTTCACGGCGGTGTTTTAGCGAGGACCTTTTGGAGAGGACATGTCCTCGCCAAAAGCCCCAAAAATTCCTCTTAAAATGTCCCGAATGTTGTAGTGTTATATATAAATCAAACATTATAAACATTATACAAGTCTAAGCTATTGGATTGTTAAGATAAAGTTGGGTAAATGGTGTAAAAGGGCATCCAACTTGCCACTTTTTTTCTTTTTGTAGATATCAAACTTTTAATTTTTCTATTGTAGCATCCTACTTTTTTAATTTTCCTATTTGTATCATCCAACTTTCTTAATCATCCTATTGTATGCATCCAACTTCCCTAATCTTTATATTCGTAGGCATCCAATATCCTTAATTTTCCTATTGTCACCTCACTTTTTGCGCACAGCCTACAATAGGAAGTTAGAGGCTACAATAGGAAAATTAAAAGTTTGATGCCTACAAAAAGAAAAAGTGGCAAGTTGGATGTCTTTTTAGACTATTTTCCCGATAAAGTTTGGATATATGCTAACAAGTTTGCATGTGTAGATTCGTAGATGCTTTAAGAAGCATATAACGAATTTGTGGCTCGACTCTTGGTTACACGAGAGCTTGTGAGTCGATATACTGAATGAAAGAAGGCACGATTTGAATGTGGATGCTGATCTTATTGTAAATCAAGGTGTCTCCTACTTGGCATGTGTTGCATTGATTGTCATGCGTAATCAAAGTAGAAACGATGCAATAAGAAAATGTATAAATCGAAAAACTATAACAAACCAGATTTGTGAGATGTAACCGAATGCAAGAACATGATTGAGGCACGTGTTTGACACGCTTCCTTAAAACAGATTCGCCACCTATTTGGCGCCTATTTCCCGGCAGACAACAATCAAGCGCTTGTATCACGGACTTGACGTTATGCCCGAAATTTTCATTGGACAAATTTGTGATTCACATGGAAACAAAAGAAACCCAAAAGCTTAACATTTGTATGTGTTATCTTAGTGTGGTGCTACTTTCAGTCGACTTTTCAATGATCACATATAGCTAGATTATATAGGTGATTCAAAAAATGGTCATAGTTAGTATGCTATTAACTACCATAAAACTGATTTAATTTCGAGTAATGGTCATAGTTATTATATTATTAACAACCATAAACCATGTCATTAATCGAAATATTAATCAGTAATTAACCGACCATTAATATGTTGTTACAACTTTGACATTTTCAAAGTTTACACCATTTCGTTTTAGACACCACAGTTTGAGATCGATATCACATTCACACTACAATTGGTGAAAATGCAATTTCGACCAAAATTTTCCAACAGCATGTAATCACCTTAAGATTGGAAGTATATAGATTATCAAATCCGGTGAACGATGCTATGATGTAGTGCACGCAGCCAATTTTTGTAGATGATTTTCGCCAATGTTTTTCGATTAGACTGTTGTATAGAGATAGAATCATAGAGTTAATGATATCCTTAGGGAATGTGTTATAAATGTAGTCATAAAACAACTTTTAGATTGATAATGTAAAAATTATAGACACTAAAAGTTGTTACTTTACGTATAAATGATCAAATGTTAGTTTTAGAAATACAAGATTGCAAGTAATCAATGATGTATATTTCTTGACACGAGCATAGATTTTAACATGTCAAGTGATCTAGTAGAAGTTATCTTGCTTTTTAGATATTTCTACTTTTAGGCTAAAATATGAATGTGTGTGCTTGTAGGGGAGTTGGCTAAGTGCCTTATGTCAATTCAATATGTCTAAGGTTCGAGCCAAAGCTCCTACAAAAGAGCCCTTTTTTTTAGTGGTTGTTCTAATTGTTACTTAACTAAAAGAATTTCCGAAAATGCAAAACAAAATTTATAACCTTTACATTTATGTACCATCTACTATTGTCATTAAAAATACGTTCTGTGTGTAATACATGTTGTTCTTTTAAATGTGTTTTAACTAGCACTTACTCGTTGTTGCGAAGACCCAAGTCCAATTCTGGTATACTTCAACTTTTTGGCCAATCATTCATACTCGTAGCTCAATTGGTTGAAACGTTTGTACATAAGCAAAACACAGATGCATAACATGACCTTCATATCTAAAAATGATCCTAATAAAATTTAAAGATTTAAAAGCTATTTTCAAGAATAAGTAAACACTATTTTCGAGAAACATCTTACATAAAATACTTTTTTTTTTTCAAATGTCTACGCGCCTGCAGAAATAAAAAGTTCTTTTTTAAAAATGTCTCACATAAAAAGCAAACACTATTTTCGAGAAACATTAAAAACATTTTTTAAGAAACGTCTGCGCGTCTGCAGACATAAAAGAAATAAATACTTTTTTAGAAAACAAACACCACTTTTATAAGTCCAGTCCAGCTGCCGATTGCTATATCGGATTGACACCTCAGCAGAGGGTGGAAACGATCATGGTCGTTTAAGAGCCGTGTGTATTCCGTTGATGGAGATGAAACACCCTGTTTTAAGTGCAAAGTTACATGTGTGCAAAAGGTTGAGGAAAACACGATTTAATCCTTCGGGATTGAAACGATGTAAAAGAATACAATCACGCCTCCTCTAACGTTGTTGAAGGAAGAGGAACACAAACTCGAAACCATGTTGATATAATGGGAAATTTTGCGTTAATAGAAGATATAATTAGAGTAGCGTAGGAGCCATGGGAAACGATCCGGGAGAATACCGAGTTTATTCTGATATATTCGATAGTCGAAGGATCAAGTTAGAATTGTAAATACATTTACAACCCGTGAGTCATATAAATTTTCACTTGTTCGTATGTTGTTTTCATGAGTACTAGTGGCATCCTTACATGGTTACGGTACTTGCATATACGCTAGAGTTGCAAATGGGCGGTTTCTAGGTTTAAGTAACGGCAAAGTTGCACGCTTTTCAATACGGGTCAAAAGGGATGTGTTGGACTTGCTCGTCAATCTTCTTTTCATTTCGAGTTTTATTTTTGGGTAATCAAAAACTTGAACGGAATAAGCTGATGGAACTTATGGAAAGGATTTAATGGGGTGGCAAAATCACGGTCGATGGGTTGGGAACGTCAAAGCGAGTAACATATTACTTTTAGTACTAGTCTAAACAGCCACCGGGTTGGATCGACCCACAAGCAAATCTTTTGAGTCAGAAATGAAAATGTGTATGATGTCACATCGATAATGATATCCTTAGCTTTTTAATATTGTTAAAATGGTACCAAAACACACAAGTACTAATCACCCAACCAACCACCCCTTGGTGATACTTTTATTATAACGATAAACATCAAGATAAGTCCCTAAACAAAGCTTACCAAGTACAATACAATCACAAATCATATCCTCTACAAAGGTGTAACAAAGAATACATCAACACACTCACTAAACCAATAAACCAAACCAATACAAAGATCAAGATGATCTAAACCCAACTACCCAGAAACCAAGAAACGGATATAAACTTTGTAGGTGTGAGAAACTTTGAGAGAAAACTTGTGTGAAACCCTAAGCCAGATCCTCAACTTATATAACCAGAAACTTACACTTCTAGTCCCTGCATAAACAGAAACTAACAAAGACACACCAAACATTAGAGATTAGGAAAATATAACTAACCATATATACAATATAACCCTTGAAGCTTCATGAGTTTTCCAAATGATAAATTATATTTTCTAACATCCCCCCTCAAACTGATGAAGCAAAAAGATTTTCCATACCAAGTTTCTTTATCATCACTGCATGTTGTGCAAGACAAGTGTTTTAGTCAAGACATCGCTAGCTTGAACCTTAGAACCAAACTTAACAGTTTGAATCAAACCTGATGCAACTTTTTTCTAATAAGATGCACATCAATATCAAAATGCTTAGTTTTTTCATGCATAACTGGATTTGCAGCTATCTGCATAGCTGCTTTGTTATCACAGCACAACAAATTAGACAACAAATTCTTAGACACTTCAAGATCTTTTAAGATCTTAAGTATCCACATAATCTCACAAGTAACATATGCCATAGATCTGTATTCAGCTTCAGCTGAAGATTTAGACAAAGTATTTTATTTTTTAGTTTTCCATGAAACTATATTACCATTAACAAAAACACAATATCCGTAAATGTATCTTCTTGTGATGTAACATTTAGCCCAATCAAGACGAAAATGCCACTATACCGAACTCTCACTTTTCTTAAAGCTTATACCATTTCGGAGCAAGCTTAAGATATCTTAAAACTCTTAACCCAATATTAAAATGAGATTGTGTGGGGTGGCAACACATGCGGTATGGTGAGGCATCATGCGGCATCGAGGCATTCCATTGCCACCCATGCGGCATTGTTCGAACGGCATGGTTCACGGCAATCTTTGCCAAGCGGCATGAAGGAGGAGCGTGTTTAATGTTAGTTATTAATTGAGTTAGGTATGGAATGACCATTGCCACTAAAAACTATGGTGAGGTATGGTAAGGTATGAGATTAGGTGGAATGAAATTATTTGGGTTGTGAGGTATGGTGAGGTATGGCTCAAACCATTGCCACCCCTAAAGGAGTATGCATATACTTACTTAAACAGTGAACAACATAAGCAATATCAGGTCTAGTCATAGTAAGATATATAAGCTTCCCAACAAGCTTTTGATAACTAGTAATATTTTTCAACAGCTTATCATTTTCAGACTCTTTACAACTCAAAACAACATTCTCAGGCAATGGAGTCATAACAGGTCTACAAGCAAGTAACCCATATTCATGTAACAACTCCAAGAAATATTTCCTTTGGTTTAAACATAAACCAGTTTTGGTTTTAAAACTTCAATACCCAAGAAATACTTTAATTCACCAAGATCTTTAATCTTGAATTTATTGTTCAAAAACATTTTAAATTTTTCAATTTCAATTTCATCATACACAAATGACCATATCATCAACATAAACAAGAAGAAACATTACTGTATCTCCTTTTCTCTTTATAAACAAGGAATGATCATTTTTAGATTGTTCAAAACCATCTTCAAACAAAGCTTCTGACAGTTTATGATTCCACTATCTTGGAGCTTGTTTCAAACCATATACATACTTTTTTAACTTGCACACTTTAGTACTACCTTCTTTATAGTAACCTGGAGGAGGAAGCATGTAAACATCCCCACTCAAATCACCATAAAGGAATGCATTATTAACATCTAACTGAAACAACTTCCAATCATATCGAATAAAGAAGACTAATGAGACATCTAATGTTGCTCATTTTCACAACAGACCGAAAGTCTCATCATAATCAAGACCTCTTTTGAGTACAACCTTTATCCACTAACCTAGCTTTGTATCTATCAATTTCACCATTTGCTTTATATTTTATCTTAATGACCCTTTTGAACTAATAGGTGTTCTTCCAAAAGGAAGATCAACTTCACCATGTATCATTTTCATATAAAGCATGCATTTCATCATTCATAGCACATCTCCAATTAACATCTTTGAAGCCTCAAAATAAGAAGTAGACTCACTAGACTTATTCGATTAGACACAAAGCAATAGTTATCGAACTAGCAAACAATGATTGGCATACTTACCAATACCATATCTAACTTTGTTATCAAGAACATAATCATTCAACTTAGCAGGTAATTTAGAAGTTCTAGAAGATCTTCTACTGGTTCCTTCCTCTTTTAGATTTTGAAAAACATTTTAGGACCTAGACTCATCTAGATTCTGGAAGTTGTTTCCCTCAGACTCATAATTTTCATGTAAAGGAGTTGCAGACACTTCCAAATCTGGTTGCTGTGAGCTAGCAGGACTTTGCATCTGTTCTGAACTCTTATCCTGTTCACTGCTCACAACCATACAAAGTCTCGAAGGACTACCTTCTTTACCAACAAATGCATACTCTCTATTCACATTTTCTAAATTTGCATCATTGGGAATGGAACTAGGAGTTTTGGTTTTGACTCGCACTCATTATAATCAAAGAAGTTTAGATGTGTAATCTCGTAAATAGGTTCCGAACTTACACTCGACTCATTCTCAAAGGAAAAAAGTTTCATAAAACTTCACATCCCTTGAATAAAGAATATACCTATTTTCTAAACTTAAAAGTTTATAAGTTTTTTACCACTAGCATAACCAATCGTAATACATTTTCGATTTTTCATTAAACTTATCGACTGTTTTAAAATAGATGCAAACATGACACCCAAAACTCATAAGATGAGATGACTAGGTTCCCTACGATACACAAGAGAGAAAGGAGATTTCATTTAACATGTGAGGAAGGCAACTGTTAATCAAATAAGTAGCGGTTAAAACACATTCGCACTCGTAACACAAGAAGAATTCTCAAACATAAGACTTCTAGCAACATTTAACAGATGTCTATGTTTCCTTCCAAGAATACCATTCTGCTTTTGGTGTATATGCACAACTAGTTTGATGAAGAATACCTTTATTGTTAAAAAAACTCATTCATTTTATTATTAACAAGCTCAGTACCATTATCAGATCTAACAACCTTGATCCTCTTTTCAAACTGAGTAAAAACCATATTATAAAAAGAAACAAACATGTCAAACACTTCATCTTTCCTCTTCAACATATACACCCAAACAGATCTAGTAAAGTCATCCACAACAGTCAAAAAATATCTGTACCCTTCCCTGCTAACCACTTTATAAGGACCCCAAACATCTAAATGTAAGAGTTCCCCAAAAACAACAGATTTATGTTCACTTATAGGAAAAGGATCTCTTGTTTGCTTTGCCTTATGACAAACCTCACAAGGACCATTATGATCAATATTAGACAATTTCAAAGACCCTTAAGTAATTTCAAAACTTGGTTAGCAGGATGACCCAACCTCACAGCGCCGACTTTTTAGTCACATAACAAGACAAAACTCACTTTTAACAACATGAGAAGACAAATCAGCAGGCTTATCAAACAAATATAAACCACCATATTCACTACTAGTCCACAACACACTCTACTGATTCAAATCCTGAATATAACACTTAGTCTCATCAAAGCCAACCCTAAACTTACTATCTTTAATCAGCTTATTGCCAGACATTAAACTAACAAAATACTCAGGAACAACCAAAACATCAAACAAAACAACATTATTATTCAATTTCAGATTCCCAACATGAGTAACTTTAGCCAAAGTGCCATTAGGATGACCAACAATAATTTTTAAATCGAAATATCAATCACATTAAACATATTTTGAGCGTAATTAGTTAAGTGTTGATTTGCCCCCAGTCAATTATCCAACCCATGATAACCGACTCCATTAACTTTAAATTGGCACAAAAACCGAAAAAGTGATCATTAAAGAACACATTTCCATTAAAGAAAGAACATGAGGCACTACCGCCATGTTGGATCGAAAGGTGAATTCCGTGTTTCTCATTTATAAGACTCATAAGCTTCATAACCTGCTCATTACTTAAGGACAAATTGCCAAGCAGACTTAGCCATATTATTCATATTAGAAGTGCCCTTAAGATCATTGGTTTTATTAAAACTATTTGTCGATTTAAGATTAGGATTCTTTTAAAACCAGAGGATATCCAATGATCTCAAAACACCTCTCAACAAGATGCCCTTTTAATCCACAATGAGTACACGCCTAAATTATCATAATTCCCTCCGTTATTATTACCACTATTGTTATTACCATTGTTTCTTTTCTAGTTAGCATTTTTATTATCAAAAGTTCTAGAAACAAAAGTAAACCCCGAGCCTTCTCATATTTCACAATAGTGGTAGAATCCTCTACGAGACTCCTCCCAGAGATAATAACAAAGGCATCCTTAACATCGTGAAGAATTTCTAGTTAAAAGACTACTCCTTATAGGTTGGTATATATCATCAAGACCCATAAGAAACCGCATTAATTTCAATAATTTACTATGATCACTAAGTTCTTGTCTAGCCTCACAAGTATAATCAGCAACTTAGTCAAAATATCAAATTCTTCCATAGAGAATTTAGCTTATAATAATACTCGCACACGCATAAACCACCTCGCTTAAAACTATTTATCTTCTTAAGCAAGTTAAACACAATGCACTCCATCAATTCTATCATAAGTGTCCTTCAAAATTTTCCATACAATGATGCATTATCGAAAACACATGACAAAGATAAACATCTTGAGATAAAGATGTTAACAACCAATTTAGCACAACAAGATTACACCGTCCCATTGAGCTTCCAATAGTGACTAGCAAAGATAAGCATCCCTAGTACAAGTACCATCCAAAACCCATTTTTAAAAATCGATCGGGTTGAAAATTATAGAAGCACAATTAGAGTCATTAGGATGGAGATGCGAGGGTTGCTATGATCTAAAATACTTATCATATTAGCCATAATAACAACACAAAGTAATAACCGTAATAAACCTACCAAACAACTTTAATTGCTCGTAAACAAACCGTAATAAAAACCCTAAATTCTAGGGTTTCAAGAAAACCCCAAAACTCAATCAATCCAAGAATCTCCAATTAAACCACAAGAACCATGAGAGAATCAATCGAACAATCGATCAAACTCGGCTCGATACCATGTTAAATGGTACCAAACACACAAGTACTAATCACCCAATTAACCACCCTTGGTGATACTTTTATTATAACGATAAACACCAAGATAAGTCCCAAACAGTGCTTACCAAGTACAATACAATCACAAATCATATCCTCTACAAAGGTGTAACAAAAATACATCAACACACTCACTAAACCAATAAACCAAACCAATACAAAGATCAAGATGATCTAAACCCAACTACCCATAAACCAAGAAACGAATATAAACTTTGTAGGTGTGAGAAACTTTCAAAGAAAACTTTCGTGAAACCCTAAGCCAAATCCTCAGCTTATATAACCAGAAACTTACACTTATAGTCCCTGCATAAACAGAAACTAACAAAGACACACCAAACATTAGAGGTTAGGAAAATATAACTAACCATATCTACAATATAACCCTTGAAGCTTCATGAGTTTGCAAAATGATAAATTATATTTTCCAACAGATGGTTTAGAAGGTTTTATGCATTTGAATACTTTTTCAGATGACATCCAAAATCCACACGTATAGATATAACTGGGTCGAGATTTGCACTTCTATGCGTAACTAGCATTTGAGGGCCCTGAATTGTGGATGTATATTCAAGATCTTTTTATGAATCTACAATTATATATATGCTAACTAACATAGTTACATCCAAACTTTATCTTAACAATCCAATAGCTCCTTTTTCTTGAACTAGAACAAGACCACAAGGTATATCAATGTTTTCGGTGAATGTTTACTTTACAAGTCTAAACAATTTTACAAGAAGAGGATCAAAAGGCCGAGGAACAACTTAAGAAGCAGATGATGCTGAACCGAGGTATGCAGATGGACAACCTGATGTCTAACTGCTTGAGTGGCAAACTCTCGGTGGCTGATGACTTGAACTTACATGATCCGCATACAATAGCAGATTCTTTCTTGATATAATTCTTTTCTTGAACTAGAACAATACCACTATATTGGGAGGGTTTGTGTAATTGTCAAAGTTGAAGATTTTTACTATCCAGTAGTTTTCCTTGTGATGGACACCGAACCATCATCCAAGGACAACAACCGACCATTATTCTTGGTCACCCTTTTTTAGCAACGGTCGATGTAAGGATAAATTGTCGAACGGGCGCCATCCATACAAGGAAACACAAACCACTAATTAATGCTTCACCAACTTCTTTAGAAACTTTATGAGCCGAGGATGTATAATCTTTCCTAAGAAAGATTTATGTTTCCGGATGTTAATTGGAATAAAAATGTAAAGCTTGAATCGGAGATAAGTTGTGTACATAATGATCTCAACTAGTATGTTGATGAAGCTATAACATCAACAGATAGAAACAAATACCATGTAAAACACAAAAGCATAATGGTGTGAGATTGAGAAAACGTGGAGGGAGATAAAAAAATGTGAATGAGAAAGAATAAGTTAGAGAAAGACATTATATAGAGAAATTTAGATTTTATGACCGTTACACAACGGTAGGATTCTATAAAAAAAATTCTTGGTTATATGATCGTTACACAACAGTCATGAATTATATACAAAAATATTTGTTTTATAACCGTTAAACAACACTCGAACATTATAAAGAGAAATATCTGGTTAGACTTTTGGCCCAAGTACATGTCCATCGCCAAAAACTAGTAATTAACATAAATAATTGCGGTTAACACTACGTAAACCGGCTAGGACATGTCCTCGCCAAAAGTGTCATGGGCCACGCTTGCTATCTTTGACCAAAATACATTGGCCCAACTTGTCCTCGCTAAAGTGTCCAAACTGCTGCCGCTAAAGGCTTTTGCAACGGTGTTTTAGCTGGGACCTTTGGATAGGACATGTCTTTGTTGGAGAGGACACCTCATCAAAAGCCCCAAAAGTCCTCTCAAAATATCCCAATGTATAAAATCAAACAAGATACAAGTCTAAGCTATTTGCTTGTTAAGATACAGTTTGGATGCTAACAAGTTTGCCTGTGTAGATATATGGATTCTTTAAGAAGCACATAATGAGTTTGCGGCTTGACTCTTGGTTATAAAGAGATAAAATCATAGGGTTAATGATATCCTTGTTAGAACATTAAAACTCCGTAGGTTATAATGATTATTCATGCACATTATATAGAGGTTACATGAGCATTAAACCCTAATGGACCTTAAGCCCACGCACTGTGCTTGGCCAACTGCTCATCGGCTAATACTTCCTCGCCCGAGCGGCGAAATCGCGAAGCTCGGACCGAGTAGTAAAGTAGAAAAAATTTGTTTTGTTTTTTATTTTAAGGATACATTGGTTTATCCGTTCGACCCGAATACTTTGGTTTATCGTGTTTAGTGTTTGTTTGTTAGTATTGTTCAGACGGCTTTGTTAACTGCCGATTAAAGTTGACTGCTAGTATCGGGCCCCCGCAGAGACCGTTGGTACGTATGTGTTACCAATCGACTTAGCCAACCGATGGTACCGGTCGATAAAAGTTCGACCGCTTGTATGCTTTGGTACAAGTCGCCTAAAGTTATATTAATGTTTTTTTTTAATTTTTATTAAATAAAGTAAAGCCGCTTATGAATGAACCAAATAATTGTTGAGAGTTTGGTCAACGATCTTCTCTTCACGCCTTTCCATAGCAATATCACACATATCATTATACATGAGGTTACATGAGTAATAAACCCTAATGGGCCCTAAGCCCATAGACCGAGCTTCGCCAACTATCTATCGGCTAATAATCCTTAAGGAATGTGTTATAAATGTTGTCATAAAACAACTTAATTTAGATCGACATCGTAAAGAGAATGTTCAACTAATGCTTTAGAGATTAAGTTAAGATTTCTTTTATGGTTTTAATTACATAAATGGTCCCTGTGGTTGACACAAAATCGCATATTTCGAACGCCGAACCCACATAAATAGTTATTAAAAATCATAAAAAGACAAATCTCAACCAACGCCTTCAGGCACCTGGTAAGACATTCCCATGTAAAATTTATATACGCTAAAAGTTGTTACTTTACGTATAAATGATAAAATGTTTGTTTTAGAAATACAAGATTGCAAGTAATCATGATGTATATTTCTTGACACGAGTATACATTTTAACATGTCAAGTTATCTAGTAGAAGTTATTTTGCTTTTTAGTTATCTCTACTTTTAGGCTAAAATATGAATGTGTGTACTTGCAGGGGAGTTGGCTAAGTGCCTTGTGGCTACTCAATATGACTAATGTTCAATCCAAATCTCCCACAACTACGCCTTTTATTTATTTATTTTAGTGCTTGTTCTAATTGTTACTTAACTAAAAGAGTTTCCGAAAATGATACATCAGCCCTATGAAGTCTATGCAAAACAGACATGAAAACAATGTAATCAAAGAATGTATATATGAGCTTCTTACAAAAGAATGGTTAGAAATATTACCATAAACCATTTGTTCATGCCCATTCCAATTAAAATATCTAGACACGGTTTTGATTTTGAATAAATTACAAACCCGCATAAGCAAAACACAGATGCATAACATGACCTTCATATCTAAAAATGATCCGCTAATTTTGTATCGTAATATGTTATGATAAAGACATTCAAAACTCATTATCTTTAGAAAGAATAGAAATGATACTCTCTTTTGATTGTTAACTAAATAATTGGAATACAAAATTTATCTATATGTGTGGATCGACACTAAATTCGTTCTTTCATGTACATAAAACAATTATATAGTACTTCAGTAATCACATCATTAACTTTTTGTTCCATCAAAAACTAATGTTTTCCCAAATATATAGTGTCTTTCATTACTTTTGTGTCCGAAAAAAATTGAACAGAAATAAGCTGATGGAATTTATGGAAAAGCTTTAACATGGAACGGGTCAAAGTGAGTAACAGATTACTTTTTAGTACTAGTCTAACAGGCCAGCTCGGGCTGAACTGACCCACAAGCAAATATTTTTATGAATCTACAATCTTTTATATAATAAAACAAAACCCCTAGTGGGAATTTTTCATTTCCAAAAAATCAAACCATACCTTATTAAGTAGTTTCTTTTTAGTTTTTATTTATTTTTTAAATATTTTCTTAATTAAAAGTCTAAATATTTCTTTATTTGGCAAAAAAAAATTAAAAAATTCGGTTTTATAAAAGATATGTAGAAAAAAACTAAAAATACACATGTACTTGAGATTTATTAGATGATAGTTTTGGGTGAAAAATATAAAATTGAAAAAAGCGGAACAAGAAAACCTTATCATTGATCAAAAGTAAAAAGAATAACAACATAAAACCACCCCAATCAAACAAGAAAACCTTATCATGGATCACAATTAACCCTACGACCAATTTTCTTCATAACACAAAACCGTATTCAAATCTTGAAGTCATTGCATCCATCTTTTCAAACGATTGTGTGTTCAACTAAAGATTTGCTTCGGATCGAATTAATAAAAACCCTAATTTGATTTGCTATTTTTTTCTGTTAATAAATTGAATTACTGTTAATTCGATTTGCTTATTGTTAATTCTTTTCGCTTAATTGATAAAATTGAATTCTATTTGTATATCCTTTTATTATTTTTTTGCGCTTAATTCGATCATTGTGGCTAAAGCTCATTCGAACTTGAGGTTTGTCTTTATATATTTATGTATATAAAAGTTAGCGTGCAACTAAAGAGATAGTTAAGGAGATGAAAATGGTCTCTATTTGTTGTTGCGATCAGAGGGCGATGGTGGCTGATCGATGCGGAGGTGTTTCAGAGGAAATTACCAACCGATTGCGACGAGAAAGGCTACAATAGTGGCATTTGCAAGGCAAGTGGATGAATATAAAACAAGTCCCAAAGCAGTACAGCTTTTAACAAATTGTTTAACTATTAATCAACTGTACAATGTTTCTAACTTTCTATATAATATACGTTATATACTATAATTAATGTTACTAACTCTTTTTTTATTTTGACTAATTTCATGGTGAACACACCTATATAAAGGTACTGGACACTTCAAAGTTCAAACTCTAAAAAAGGGGTTATACGAGTGATTATTGAGTTAAATATTCGGGCCGAATTTGAAATGGTTAAGGCTTACCAAGAATACAACAATCTCACGAGCCGGCTACCAGAAATACACGTTGGGAAAACTGAAAGACTTGAAGCATTAATTAAGATACTTTGTGTATCATCAAAAAAATGTATGAAAGATCAAAAAATGCACATTGCTCCATGGCGCAAGCTAAAATACATTCAAGCTTAATGGCAAAGGGTTCGTGAATTAGAAGCAGTTTGGTGTCCAGATATGTTGGCGGTGGTTGAACGCTCAGCCCGTTTATCAGACCATTTATCAGTTTAAAAATTGTATTCATATTGAATTTTCTAATGCAGTTTATGTATAATTATTTTCGGTAAAAAGTATTGGACGCAATGTAACACAAAATAAGGTACCTTTTCGTGTCTTGATAAACTTGAACCCACTATATTACGTTGGGTCATAGCAAAAACAAAGTTTGCAAAGGTACATTTACAGCCATTACAATATAATAAGTTTTATAAAATATGAATCAGGAATGACGTTTTTCTTATTTTTTTAGGGTGGAAAAGCATTGCCTAAGAATTGTAAAGTCCAAATGCTTGCTTTGCAGCATTGGCTTGAGGCGGTGAGTAGCTATATTTTCATAATAATCTTTATTATTGAGTTGTTAATAGTGCATTTATAAATTATACACAAAGATCCAAATATCGTTATGGACGTCAGTTGGAACCGAGGTTGACTAACCGCTGTGAGATGTTTGTCAATAAGCATGAGGTTTACATCTAATTTAAGGTTTGGTTCAATGTATTCTTGATTATTATTTATTTGTTGTTCCATTTTTACCCTTTGGATGGCTAATTGTCACACCCCCAAATTACTGCTTTGCAATGGAATGGAATTTCGGGATTGATCGTCATAGCATCACAATCACAGCTATATTGAACGACCTAAAGTGTCGCTTTAAAACACATCGCTTGATATTTAATAAAAGCGCTCAGAGTTACAACATAGGTCCCAAAGTTTATAAAGTTTGCGGAAATATAAATATATTACAAGTCCAAACGATGTTTTGAAAGAAAATGCCATAATATACAATGAGATAAGTCGACGCCGTGACTCAAAAAGGGGTTCCTTAACCATGCCATGATGAGTATGTCTTAGTTACCTGAAAATACATTGCTAAAACGGTCAACAATAATGTTGGTGAGAAATCATATGTTTATGTAAATGTTTTATACGACTACGCAAGTATAGACCATGTATGACAATCATGCCACATAAAAATGTTACAATTGCTATAAGTCCATGACACCGAAACTAGACTGCTCATGATGTTCGCCTAACAGTGTTTGCCGACAACTCAATAATGTTATTAAATGAAATGCATCCGTATGACTAGTTGGGATTCACCAACCCGGATGGAGGAGTCACCCTCGATAGATCTATCCACTCACCTCGCTTCTAAGATTAACGGTTCATGTAATATAATGGGGACATTCAATTGGCATGTGGTAACTTAAGCAATGTAAATGAATTTAACATACTTGGTATCGTAATAAAATGTTGTGCAATGTATTCTCCCCGTAGGTTTGAAAATAATTATAAACATGTACGACGGGCTATGAAAACTCACTTGATGAATTGGTACGATGACAAGAGTGAGTACACGAAATGTAGCGTGATACTTTAACCTTGACCTATTATGAATGATATGATACGTAATGAGTTATGATGTAATGTTATGCATGCATTTCGATGCTATTTATACCATTTGTGAGTTTTGAAAATAATACTCTTCGTCGAAAATACTCTTTTGACGTCTTGACCATTCTTAAATTACTTTGCAAGTATTTACGTCAAAATGTCATCCTACAATAGTTTCTTAATGATTTATTGTGAAATCATAACTTTTCGTCGTAAAATAATGTCGTTGGAAATTTCATGAAAGTGACAAAAATGGCCTCGAAAAGCTAGTCATAAAATGACGTACGTCGAACGTTAGGAAACGAACTCAACTGTTTTGGAAAGCTTGTATCAAAATCTCAAAGTTTTGGCATCTAAGTTTTTATCCTAGAGGTCTCGTTCATAAAGAAAAATATAGGTTAAATATGGTGATTTTGTCCAAAATATTGTTTAAAAGTGAATTTCGGCAAAGTTTAAGCAACCGTAGTTAATTCATTACAACTCCGCTATTCAAACGGTTGGTCATTTTGGAAAATATGCTTGGTGATCTCACTTTATTAGAAGACATCTAGTTACAAAAAGTTCTACGTCAACGTTAAAATAGCCTTCAATATGGTCACTTGTTTACCGTAACACTTGTCAAATAAAATGATATAGTTTTTCTTAACTAATAAAGTTACGGCAATTTTGTAAAAACGTATATTTTAGTCGTTACAAACCGCTTTCACGTATTATACGTCCTTAGCTTCGTATCAAAGTATACTAATATATTTTGATAAGTCGAAATAATTTATAACGCTTAAGACCTGCTTTTGACTCGTACAAAAAAAAACAGTTCTTTGAAATTTTCAGATATATATATTTCGTCAAACTTGAAAAATTCATAACTTCTTCGTTATAGCTCCGTTTTAATCCGCTCAAACGGCCACGGTTTCGCTTTTAAAGTATATTTTCTAAATATCTGGCCAAAAATTTATGTCTACTGTCGGATTTTCCAGAATTACAAAATAAGATCAGACCCTTTATACGACTTGTCGAAAAGAGTTTTCTCGTGCTAAACCTATTCTAATCTCTTCAAAACAACTCCAAAGCTATTCTAATCCTACCATACACCTTCTTAGGGTGTCATGGGTTCCTAAACATCATCAAGACTAATATATAACAAGGGATAAATTATAGGATGACTTATATATGTATAACTCTAAAACAATGTAAAATGGTATAAATATCCATAAGTCTTGCATGCTTTGCTCAAAAATGATGAAATAAATATGAAATGATAATGAAAGATGTAAAATGAAAATGATATGCTTACTAGTTACTTGATGAGGTGACTAGAACAAAGGATTAAACCTAAACACCCTAGGTTTTTATTTCAAAACCTTGATTAAGAGTGTAACTAGATTGTTTAGAACTTGATCTTGGAAAATTTTTGTGAATCTCTTCTTCACCTAAGGATGGCCGGTTTTGAGAGGAAGAAACAAGAGAGAAGAAAACTTGACTATCTTGAATAATTGTGAATGAAATGAGTGAAAATAAGTTACATTGAGTATAGATCTAGATATGTAGAAAATAATTGTTACCAACTAATTAATGCACTACCCCCTTGGTCGGCCAAGGGGGTATGTATTTGCAAAATACATATTTTTTTTTTCTTTTTTTATAATGTATGTAATTGGTGTAAGTAGTTGTATGTAAAATAAATATAAGTTAAGGTAACTTGTAAATTGTATATACATTTGTGCATCTAAGGTAGTTTTAGCTCAAAATAAATTTTAATGGATCCAAGTAAAGTATATTGAGATCATATAAATTGTAAAAATACATTTCTTGTAAAATTTGAGTGATATAATAATTATCGTGTAGTTTTTAAGAAAAGCGTCGTAATAATATAAATTTAACAATTTATATACAAAATAAATTTAAAACACTAGGTAAACTCAAAATATTATTTTATAAAATAAATGTAAGTATAAAAATATATCGGGATCATTTTGGAAGTATCGGATTAAATGTTCAAAATAATAACTTACGCGATAACGCTTATTTAATATGAAATTTACGCTTAATGTGAAATGCAAAGTCATGAATGAACCAACATGATGAAAATGATGTTAATGAAATGTAGACTAAACTTAGTCTATATGAAATGTCCGTGATGATATGATCATGAATTCGCCGCTAAACCATTAAGGTTACGAATTTGGAACACGAAACCTAGTTTACGATAAATGATGAAATTGTGAAGCATGAATTGTTTTGAGAAATGACCCGAAAGTACGAGTTGTCACATTCACCATCTAAAAAGGAATTCGGTCCCCCGATTGATCGCTGTTAGGTCCTACGGTGTTGTCGGTGAAAAGATGAGGATATTTGAGGCGATCCGGTCTTCCTGCTCCCAAGTAAACTCAGACCTCTTCGAGAATTCCAAATGAACCTTCACGATAGGAATACGACTTTTCTTCAACCGCTTGACCTCGCGGTCCATGATTTCGCAGTTCCTCCACAAAATTGAGTTTATCGTCGAGTTGAATTTCTTCCAATGGAATAACGAGTGATTCATCCGAAAGACATTTCTTCGTGTTTGAAAGCGTGAAACGTGTTGTGTACATGACTAAGTTCGACGGAAGATCAAGTCGGTAAGCTACAGGCCGACTGCCAAAATCTTGAATGGCCCAATGTATCTCGGGTTCAACTTCCCGCTTTTCCAATCGTACCACGCCTTTCCAAGGCGATACTTTAAACATAACTTTGTCGCCCACTTGAAATTCTAATGATTTCGCCTAACATCTCGCGTAACTTTTCCGTCGGCTCTGGCGTTTCGAGTCTATCTCAAATTTGAACTATCTTTTACGTTGTTTCCGTACCATTTACGGACCAAATGAGTTGTGCGTGCCCAACCTCGGCCCAACAACAGTGATCGGCACTTTCGACCATAGAGTGCTCAATGGTGCCATATTTATACCGTGTGATAACTATTGTTGTACGAGAATTCTATCAATGGCAAATGGTTAGCCCAACCATTTCCAAAATCAATTACACATGCCCTCAAAGATATCTTCTAACGCTTGAATTGTCCTTTCACTTTGGCCATCGGTTTGTGGGTGATATGTTGTGCTCATCTCTAACGGTTCCAAATGAATCTTGCAATGATTTTAAGTTTGAAGTGAATCGACTATTTCGCTTTAAATGATAGAAATTGGTGCACCGTGCCTCGAGACTATTTCTTTGACATACGATCTAGTGAGTTGTTCCATGGAATAAGTCTCTAATTGGTATGAAATGGGCTGATTTGGTAAGGCGATCAACGACACCAAATAGCGTCGTAACCTCCGATGTCTTAGGAAGTTTTGTAACAAAGTCCATTGTAATCGCTCCCATTTCCATTGAGGAATTTCGGTTGTTGGAGTAACCTCAAGGTTTCGATATTCGACTTTTACCTTAGAGTGTAAGGCACTTGCTAACGACGTGGCAATTTCTCGCTTTCATGTTCGGCCACCAATAAAGTTTCTTGAGATCTTGATACATCTTATCGATCCTGGGTGAATAGAATACTTTGACTTATGCGACTCATGCATAATCAATTCGTATCCCGCCATACAATGGTACCCACATTCTATCCTTGAAACATAATACTCCATCGCTCTCTTTACAAAACCATTTATGCTTTGCATACCATAAAGCTTTTCACTTGGTCGGTTTTCCTCCTTAAGTGCCTCGATCGTGCTTCTTGGATTTTCGATGGTAAAGGTGAATTAATCGTCATTCCTAATGATCGAACTCTTAAAGGTTTGGGTCTCTCTTTCCGGCTAAGAGCATCACCACAACATTGGCTTTTCCCGGTGATACTTGATTTCACAATCATAGTCGCCGAGTAACTCCAACCAACGACGTTGCCTCATATTAAGTTCCTTCGATCAAGAATATATTGTAAACTTTGTGGTCCAGAACACGTGCACTTTGTACCGTAGAGGTAGTGTCTCCAAATCTTGAGTGCAAAACTACGCCCCTAACTCGAGATCATGAGTGGTGTAATTCTTCTCATGAACCTTAAGTTGTCGAGAAGCATACGCTATCACCTTCTCATTTTGCATTAAACAGCCCCAAGCCCTTTATGCGAAGCGTCGCAATATACAACGAAGTTCTCAATTCCTTCGGATAGTGCCAAATTGGCGACCGCAAAGCTTTTGCTTCAACAAGCTGAGCGACTTCTTGTTTCTTTCCCCATTCGTATTCTTGTTTTTCTCTGTCAACTTGGTCAAAGCTTTAGCTATCTTTGAAAAACCTTCATGAACCTTCGGTAATACCCGTGAGTCCTAGAAATTGTCGATTTTAGGATTTGTTGGAGTAGCCCAATCTTTACGGCTTCAATCTTTGCGGGATCAACTTGTAATCCTTGACTATCAATGACGTGACCAAGAAATTGCACTTTGTGATTCCAAAATCACACTTCAAAATTTGGCATACAACTTCTCATTCTCGAGTAGTCTTAAAATCGCTTTAAATGCTCTTCGTGCTCTTCTTTGCTCTTTGAGTAAATCAATATGTCGTCAATGAACACTATCACAAACTTGTCCAAACACGGTTTACATACTCTATTCATGAGATCCATGAATACCGCAGTGCATTAGTCAATCCGAACGGCATCACTTGAAACTCGTAATGACCGTAACGTGTTCTATTTGTGCTGGGATATCCTCCTCCGAACTCTAAGTTGATGGTAACCCGACCGAGATCAATCTTGGAGTAAATACTTGAGCCTTGCAACCGATCGAACAAGTCGTCGATCCTGGGAGTGGGTAACGATTCTTCACCGTTAACTTGTTCAACTCTCTATAATCTATACACATTCAAGGATCCATCTTTCTTCTTCACAAACAAGACCGGTGCTCCCTAGGCGAGGAACTCGCCTAATGAATCCTTTGTTCAGAAGTTCTTGCAACCGATTAGACAACTCTTGCATTTCGGATGGTGCTAGACGGTAAGGTGCTCGCGCATTGGTGCAGCTCCGGGCACTAAGTCAATATGAAATTCTACTTGACGTGCGGTGGAAGTCCTGGTAAGTCTTCGAAAGACTTTAAAATTCTCTGACAATTGGTACATCTTCAAGTCGCCTCCTCCGACTTCTTCTCGGTTATATGGGCTAAGAAAGCAAAACAACCTTTCTTTATGTACTTCTCCGCTTTGATGCATGATATGATATCGAGTCTAGTTCCACTCGCTCCCCACGAATAATCAAAGTCTCGCCGTTGTAAGGAAGATGAACAACTTTTCATCACAAATGATTCTTGCACGATGTTTGGATAACCAATCCATGCCGATGATGACGCCGAAACTACCAAGTTCTACGGGCATAAGGTCTATGTTGAAGGATGATTTAGAAAATTGAATGTGCAACCACGGACAATGGTATTGGTGCTAACTACGTTACCATTAGCTAATTCAACGTTGTATGATATGTCTAATGTGGTTGGTTTGATATTGAGTAAAGGTGCAAATGTAGTGGACACAAAACTTTATCGGCTCCCGAATCAAATAAAACCGATGCGTAACGATTATTGATAAGGAACGCATCGTGATAACATTCGGTCCTCCCTAGCTTCTCCACCTCCCATGACGTAGGTTCTTCCTTGTGCCATTCCACCTTGATTCTCGATTTCCTTGGTTCCTTCCCTTTACATTCGGACTTGTAGTGTCCCCTGCTCCGCAACCAAAACATGTTACTTGTCGCTTCGATTTTCCCCATAGTTGGCGACTTGCAATCTCTAGTTCGATGACCAACTTTCTTACAATTCTCACATGGATCGTGACATCGACCCGGTTTGGATGACTCAAACACCTATCACACTTAGGCAAACCCCGAGTACCCTTTTCCTTCCTTTGGACCAAAAAAGATAAGCCTTTGCAACCTCTTGTCTCTTGGGTGGTTGTTGAGTAGCATTTCTACCCGTGTTGTCCCACTTTCGCTTGTTGTTGTTGCTATTGTTATTGTTGTAGTTGGTTGGTTATTGTTGTAATTGAAGCGGTTGTTGGGGTTGTTGTTGTTGTTTCGGTTGGTGTTGGTGTAATTACTCTCTTCACCACCGCGCTATAAGCTTCGAGTCACTCTAATAGATTCCTCAATTGTTTGTGGATCAAAAAGTCACATCTCCTTGAATAACCTCGAAGTCCCCCGATGAAAGCCTCTAGTAACTTCTCGTTATCCGAAACCATAGACGGGCATAACGCGCCAATTCTTGGAATCTCCGAATGTAAGTGTCAATATCATACCCAATAGTTACTAGTTCATAGAATTCGCCTCCAACTTTTTCACTTCGATACGAGGATAAAATTTCTTTGTTACCAAACCTTTGAATTGCTCCCAAGTGAGCTTGAAAGCATTCTCCATTCCCATCGGCCGAGCATAAGAGTTCCACCACGACAATGCTCCATCAAGTAGTGTACTTGTAGCAAACTTGACCTTGCTATCATCCCGCAATTACATAACAAAACACGGACTCCAATTTCTCGAACCATCGAACCATGGCGGTGGCTTCTTCGGTACCTCTAAACTTCGTGGGATCTCCACTTTGAAATCCTTATACGAACGACTTTTAACTCCGGACCTCCCGCATTTCGCAAGAAGAAGAAGCCTAGCGGCTTCGGCTTCCTCGCAATTCTATCGGCTTCGGCAAGAGCTGGCTCAAGAAAGCAAGCCCACCGCTTCCTTTCAATCCTTAGAGCATCGGCTATGCTATCATTCACCAACTTTTGAATAGCCTTGAGTCATTTGGTGTGGCTTTCTTTGGCGCCATTACTCTTCAAAATCACAAGATGAAACAATTATGAGAACCCGTAAGTAGAAACAACCATCACACATATATATCCACAACCACAACATGCATAAAATAAATGGAATCACAACGGAACAATCACGAAATATCACAAATATAATCACAACACACGTGGATAATATACATGAAAATTTCGGCCTACATGGACCGATATCATAGATAATAAAAACCATTCCTACATAGTAGAGTCAATACTTGATACATTTGTTTGTACAACAACCAAAAGACAACAAGTTCTTTAAACTACGTCACACACCTCGTGACTAGGATAATAGTAGTCAAAACTATACATGATAAAGTCTACACTAGGCACCTCCGGTGCTCACGGCTCGATCCTCAAGATCTCGAACTCGAGTAGTCAAGCTAGCAACCAAACTCCTCAACTCTCCAATCGACCTGTAAGGTAACTATACTCACGAGCTAGTGACAACTCTCCATGCTCGACAGACAGAACTCGGCCCTGTGCCATCTCGGCTCTGTCAGATAACTCGTGCATCTCCCGCCTCAACTCAAGAATGTGCTCCCTGCTCTCTAACCGCCTATTCGTAAACTCGATGTGCCAAATCAATCGAAACCCCGCTTATCACCGTGCCCTCAACCTCCTCCTCAATGGCCCCCACTCTATCTAGTGACAGTTCTCCAACTCGTCGCGACATCCTATCTATCTCAATCACGGCTATCTATACGAGCTCCTAACGTCTCGGGGAAGGCCGCCTAGCAACAATGCCTTAGAGCTCTCGCTATCTCGAACCTAACTGTGGTTCTGGTTCAGAGAAGGTGGTGTCGGGATGTCAAACGAGCACGCTTTTTGAGCTGCAAGTCCGATGTAGGCATAGGATCCCTAAGATAATACTGATGAGGATGATGATGATGATAGTAGTGGTGATGGTGGGTGTATCGGGTCGTGAGCGTGGCTAACATGTGGAGTAGGTGCGACTCGCCTCCTCAAAGGGTTCGATCTCCGTGTCACCATAATAAGTGGTAGGGTGGATTAGAGCCAATCAAGATAAGACCTCAAGGTCGGGTGATAAGGCATCATCCATGTTAGGGTCGGTGAGACATCTTCCATGTTAGTGTCCGATGATATAGTAATGGGATGTGAATCAAGACATCTCCGTGACAACCGATGTGAAATGAAAGTAAATAACTCAATAAAGTGTATATGAATCCGCATGAAAAGTGAATATGCACTTATGATGAAATGATGAGATGCTATGATAATGTAGCTATAGTCTAGGGAGTCTAGGGTCAATGATGCAACTTAGTTCTCTATAATCGAAGCTCGATGCCAATCCGTCACACCCCAAATTACTGCTTTGCAATGAATGGAATTCTCGGGATTGATCGTCATAGCATCACAATCAGTTATATTGAACGACCTAAAGTGTCGTTTAAAACACATCGTTTGATATTTAATAAAAGCGCTCAGAGTTACAACATAGGTCCCAAAGTTTATAAAGTTTATGGAAATATAAATATATTACAAGTCCAAACGATGTTTTGAAAGAAAATGCCATAATATACAATGAGATAAGTCGACGCCATGACTCAAAAAGGGGTTCCTTAACCATGCCATGATGAGTATGTCTTAGTTACCGAAAATACATTGCTAAAACGGTCAACAATAATGTTGGTGAGAAATCATAGGTTTATGTAAATGTTTTATACGACTCACGCAAGTATAGACCATGTATGACAATCATGCCACATAAAAATGTTACAATTGCTATAAGTCCATGACACCAAACTAGACTGCTCATGATGTTCGCCCAACAGAGTGTTTGCCGACAACTCAATAATGTTATTAAATGAAATGCATCCGTATGACTAGTTGGGATTCACCAACCCGGATGGAGGAGTCACCGATAGATCTATCCACTCACCCTCGCTTCTAAGATTAACGGTTCATGTAATATAATGGGGACATTCAATTGGCATGTGGTAACTTAAGCAATGTAAATGAATTTAACATACTTGGTATCGTAATAAAATGTTGTGCAATGTATTCTCCCGTAGGTTTGAAAATAATTATAAACATGTACGACGGGCTATGAAAACTCACTTGATGAATTGGTATGATGACAAGAGTGAGTACACCGAAATGTAGCGTGATACTTTAACCTTGACCTATTATGAATGATATGATACGTAATGAGTTATGATGTAATGTTATGCATGCATTTCGTATGCTATTTATACCATTTGTGAGTTTTGAAAATAATACTCTTCGTCGAAAATACTCTTTTGACGTCTTGACCATTCTTAAATTACTTTGCAAGTATTTACGTCAAAATGTCATCCTACAATAGTTTCTTAATGATTTATTGTGAAATCATAACTTTTCGTCGTAAAATAATGTCGTTGGAAATTTCATGAAAGTGACAAAAATGGCCTCGAAAAGCTAGTCATAAAATGACGTACGTCGAACGTTAGGAAACGAACTCAACTGTTTTGGAAAGCTTGTATCAAAATCTCAAAGTTTTGGCATCTAAGTTTTATCCTAGAGGTCTCGCTCATAAAGAAAATATAGGTTAAATATGGTGATTTTGTCCAAAATATTGTTTAAAAGTGAATTTCGCAAAGTTTAAGCAACCGTAGTTAATTCATTACAACTCCGCTATTCAAACGGTTGGTCATTTTGGAAAATATGCTTGGTGATCTCACTTTATTAGAAGACATCTCGTTACAAAAAGTTCTACGTCAACGTTAAAAATAGCCTTCAATATGGTCACTTGTTTACCGTAACACTTGTCAAATAAAATAATATAGTTTTTCTTAACTAATAAAGTTACGGCAATTTTGTAAAACGTATATTTTAGTCGTTACAAACCGTTTTCTACGTATTATACGTCCTTAGCTTCGTATCAAAGTATACTAATATATTTTTGATAAGTCGAAATAATTTATAACGCTTAAGACTCGTTTTGACTCGTACAAAACAAAAACAGTTTTTGAAATTTTCGGGATATATATATTTCGTCGTCAAACTTGAAAAATTCATAACTTCTTCGTTATAGCTCCGCTTTTAATCCGCTCAAACGCCACGGTTTCGTTTTAAAGTATATTTTCTAAATATCTAGGCCAAAATTTATGTCTACTGTCGGATTTTCCAGAATTACAAAATAAGATCAGACCCTTTATACGACTTGTCGAAAAGAGTTTTTCTCGTGCTAAACCTATTCTAATCTCTTCAAAACAACTCCAAAGCTATTCTAATCCTACCATACACCTTCTTAGGGTGTCATGGGTTCCTAAACATCATCAAGACTAATATATAACAAGGGATAAATTATAGGATGACTTATATATGTATAACTCTAAAAACAATGTAAAAATGGTATAAATATCCATAAGTCTTGCATGCTTTGCTCAAAAATGATGAAATAAATATGAAATGATAATGAAAGATGTAAAATGAAAATGATATGCTTACTAGTTACTTGATGAGGTGACTAGAACAAAGGATTAAACCTAAACACCCTAGGTTTTTATTTCAAAACCTTGATTAAGAGTGTAACTAGATTGTTTAGAACTTGATCTTGGAAAATTTTTGTGAATCTCTTCTTCACCTAAGGATGGCCGGTTTTGAGAGGAAGAAACAAGAGAGAAGAAAACTTGACTATCTTGAATAATTGTGAATGAAATGAGTGAAAATAAGTTACATTGAGTATAGATCTAGATATGTAGAAAATAATTGTTACCAACTAATTATGCACTACCCCTTGGTTGCCAAGGGGTATGTATTGCAAAATACATATTTTTTTTCTTTTTTATAATGTATGTAATTGGTGTAAGTAGTTGTATGTAAAATAAATATAAGTTAAGGTAACTTGTAAATTGTATATACATTTGTGCATCTAAGGTAGTTTTAGCTCAAAATAAATTTTAATGGATCCAAGTAAAGTATATTGAGATCATATAAATTGTAAAAATACATTTCTTGTAAAATTTGAGTGATATAATAATTATCGTGTAGGTTTTAAGAAAAGCGTCGTAATAATATAAATTTAACAATTTATATACAAAATAAATTTAAAACACTAGGTAAACTCAAAATATTATTTTTATAAAATAAATGTAAGTATAAAAATATATCGGGATCATTTTTGGAAGTATCGGATTAAATGTTCAAAATAATAACTTACGCGATAACGTTTATTTAATATGAAATTTACGCGTTTAATGTGAAATGCAAAGTCATGAATGAACTAACATGATGAAAATGATGTTAATGAAATGTAGACTAAACTTAGTCTATATGAAATGTCCGTGATGATATGATCATGAATTCGCCGCTAAACCATTAAGGTTACGCGAATTTGGAACACGTAAACCTAGTTTACGATAAATGATGAAATTGTGAAGCATGAATTGTTTTGAGAAATGACCTGAAAGTACGAGTTGTCACACTAATGATGCATACACTCAACTCAATGATCCCATTTTAACGAGTGCATGTACGTCAATTGTCTCCAATGTGCAACAACTTTGGTTATGAGTTTCTGTTAAGTAGTTTTAATATGAAGTGTCAAAAGTAACACAACACAACTACCTATACGTTTGATATAAGTTTTAATGAAATTAAAGACTGTTTCAGTTAAGGTAGTACTGTTTAATTTGACTTTCATGACCATCGCCCGTCAGTCGCACGAGATGAAATTATGATGCATGTTCTGGTTATCAAACATGCCTAAGTGATAATTTCGTGAGTGGATAAGCTATACTTTTAGTTTAATGATAGATTTTGATGATATTAGTTATTTACCAATTGTTATTAAGATTGAGCTATTGCAATGAATAATCGGTTTATGAATGGATAGGTGATTGGATTTATATGTCAATAAGGTGTTTATTAGCAACTAATGATATGGACATCTTAGAATTTGATGCAAATATAGTGTTATGTTCAATGTGAAATACTTTATCTTGGCGCGAGTGGAGGATGAGACCGTGGATGGATTTGTCAATGAGAGGTGAGGTATGGCACAGGTCATGGGTAAATTAAACCCGTAATTAATACCTAAAGTAAATATGATTTATGTTTAAACTCCGTGCGTGCAAGTTGTTATAACTATGTTATAAAATAATCATAATTATATGTACATCATAGTACATTATTAAAATAATCATAATGATGGTTGTTCATATAGGTTGGAGAACGTGTACGATCAAGCAACGATCTAATTTGGTTGTTAAAATTTTTTTGAGGGTACAGTATAGGGACACAGTTATTAGTTTATGTAATTAAGATGGTGTGACTATGTGGGTGTTGTTTTGATTGTTTAAAGGTTTGATTTTAAGGGTTTTTCTGTATGATTTTATAGGTTTGTGTAGTTTAGAGGAGTTGATTATGTCTTAGTTTTTATGGTTTTAGGATTGTATGTGGCGAATCGAGTTTTGGATAAGATAACTCACTTGACAAATAATGTTTACGCCTGTCGTTCTGGATCGGTAAATAGTTTGTTTTGCTTACAGGCATCCAAATCCGCTTGATGGTGTTCAGCTAGCTGTGTGCTTCCCACCGTAAGTCCTTGACCAGGAGGAAGTTGCTGAGTTTCACAAAAGAGCTGTTGAGTTGTACAATGTATGTGGAAGATCACAACTTGCATTTGATGCACTTGCAAAAGGTGCTTGGTAGGTATCTTCTTTTCTCTGCTAGCTGTGAATTGCTCTATTTTTTTCCCTTGAAGAAATTTAGATCTACAGTACAACCTGTTTGAAATACATGTTGTTTGACTTTCCCATATTGTTTCACAGGATGATTTCAAAACTACTAAGTAAATTTGTGGAAAGGAGTGCCCCTGCCTTGGGATCTTTACCAAGTTGTGACAAGTATTGTGGGTATGTAACTCAAAAGAAGTGCACATTACTATGAAAGTATTAATTGGCACTGATTTATAATATGATATTCTACGTACATGAAAAGCTGCAATGGTTAGTTTTCGAGATGCCACAGTGCCAAGAGTCAACGGAGAAGCCAACAATGCCCATGTTTTATTGTACGAAATAAATGAGGACAAGCCAGAAATTTGACAAAATTGTTGAGTGAGGTAATATAGGAACATCTTTTTGTTCTAATAAATCTCTTAGAACAAGTTGTTATGGAATTTGAAAGTAATGGGATGATCGTAATAAAAAGGATGCTATTTTTTCATATCATGTTTGGATTATGAAAAGGAACATGTGACCAATGTGGATCATTTGAACCTGATGAGATGCTAAAGGTAATAGGTATGAATTTGAAAGAATAAGAGTAACAAGCAAACAGTAAAGTCTACGCTTGATTGCCAGGTCAAACTTGAAACACTTTTGTTTCAAGCTACTAACTATAACTGCAGATGAAACAACTAATAGTAGGATACGAACACAAAGGTATTTTGTATAAATTACGCGACTATATGTCGTATATGGGTAACCCAACTGTATCATTCAAATTATGCATATTTTGCATGTTACCATACCAAAATGTGTATTCAATAAAATAAAAGTGAACCAGATAAATAAAATTAAACCTATTGCATTATGGAAATAAAAGTGTGAATATTTTCATGTGTTTTCACTAATAGAGACTTCATTTCACCATCTTCTTCGTATAATCCAAAATTAAAAAACATAAATAAAACAAAACAAAAATTCAATTATTTATTTTTTAATAAATAAAAATACATTATTTAAAAAATAAGAAAAAACCCCGCGCGTGCGCGGGCATTATATCTAGTTATAATTATGCTAGCTAACATAGTTACATCCAAACTTTATCTTAAAATCCAATAGCTCGTTTTTTTATTCCCCGGAGCATGTTCATCACATTGTGGTTAATTCGGTTTCACAAATTTTATTTGTTGATCTTTTGAAAGAATAAACTGATGATATAAATGGAATGAGCATAGATTCTTACGATAGCAGAACTTTGCTTGATAGAATTCTTTTCTTGAACGAGAACAACACCACAAGGTATACTGAATGTATTCGGGTGAATGTTTCCTTTTACAAGCATAAACAATTTTACAAGAAGAGGATCAAAAAGGCCGAGGAGCAAATTAAGAAGCAGATGATGCTGAACCGAGGTGTGCAGATGGACAACCTGATGTCTGACCACTTGAGTGGCAAAGTCTCGGTGGCTGATCACTTGAACTTACGTGATCTAAATACAATAGCATATCCTTTCTTGATATAATTCTTTTCTTGAACTAGAACAATACCACAAGGTATTATGAGTGTTTTCGGGTGATCAATGTTTCGTTACTTAACCGAAAACACTCATACGTTACTCAACCGAAAACACTCATAATACCTTGTGGTATTGTTCTAATTCAAGAAAATAATTATATCAAGAAAGAATATGCTATTGTATGTAGACCATGTAAGTTCAAGTGATCAGCCATCGGGACTTTGCCACTCAAGCAGTCAGACAGACATCAGGTTGTCCATTTGCATACCTTGATTCAGCATCATCTGCTTCTTAAGTTGCTCCTCGGCCTTTTTGATCCTCTTCTTTTAAAATCATTTAGACTTGTATAAGGATACATTCAGCCAATACATTCAGTATACCTTGTGGTGCTGTTCTCGTTCAAGAAAAGAATTCTATCAAGCAAAGTTGTGCTATCGTCAGAATTGATGCTCATTCCATTTATATCATCAGTTTATTCTTTGTGAGCCGAGGATGTATAATCTTTCCTAAGAAAGATTTATCTTTCCGGATGTTAATTGGAATAAAAATGTGAAACTTGAACTAGAGATAAGTAGTGTACATAATGATTTTAACTAGTATCTTGATGAAGTTATAACATCAACAGATAGAAACAAATACCATGTAAAACACAAAAGTATAATGTTGTGAGATTGAGATAACGTGAAGGGAGATAAGAAAAATGTGAGCGAGAAAGAGTAAGTCAGAGAGAGACATTATATAGACAAATTTAGGTTTTATGACCGTTACATAACGGTCGGATATTATAGAGAATTTTTTTTTGGTTATATGACTGTTACACAACAGTCATGGATTATATAGAGAAAATTTTGTTTTATGACCGTTACAAAACACTCAAAACATTATAAAGAGAAATATCTAGTTAGACTTTTGCCGATGACATGTCCTTGCTAAAAATTAGAAATTAACATAAATAATTACGCGATTAATTAATTACATAAACTTTTGTGAGGATGGTGGGGCCCGTTTTGCTATAATTGACTCCGAAAATACGTGCGTCCAACTTCGCTAAAGTGTCCAAATTGTCGCCGCCAAAGGCTTTTCGCGATGGTGTTTTAGTGAGGACCTTTTAGAGTGGACATGTCCTCGCCATATTGAGATCGCTAAAAGCCCCAAAAAGTCTTCTCAAAATGTCCCGAATGTTGTAGTGAAATCAAACGTTATAAACATTATACAAGTCTAAGTTGTTGGTTTTATGGATATAAATTAGTATACGTGAGTTAGGATCGAACTCGAGATCACGGGATTGCACACTTTGCGTATGAGAATTAAAGTTAATAATTAAATATAAATGTTGTATTTATTTATTAATTAAACGAAATAATTATAACGGACGTTAAGTAATTAAGTGTAATGGACTAACGGTCGTTAAATGTAATTGGAAAGGACTAGATTGCAAATTAATATTGGGAAGGTTCCGGAATCCCCTTGGGATTACATAACCGATCGGCTAGGGGGTTATCCCAACCCAACCCAAACTCAAACTTGTTCTCCAAGTTTAGTTAAGTATATATACAAGGCTAGGGGTCTTGTGTTTTGCATCTCTTGTACTCATTAGGCTAAATCCTAAATTGTTTTGTGTGTGTTTGCTTAAACCTGGTCGACAACCACTCTTGGGTGTCGAATTCATAGCTTTTCCAAAAATGAAGTTATAAAAGCCCCAAAAAGTCTTTTCAAAATGTCCCGAATGTTGTAGTGAAATCAAACGTTATAAACATTATACAAGTCTAAGTTGTTGGTTTTATGGATATAAATTAGTATACGTGAGTTAGGATCGAACTCGAGACCACGGGATTGCACACTTTGCGTATGAGAATTAAAGTTAATAATTAAATATAAATGTTGTATTTATTTATTAATTAAACGAAATAATTATAACGGACGTTAAGTAATTAAGTATAATGGACTAACGGTCGTTAAATGTAATTGGAAAGGACTAGATTGCAAATTAATATTGGGAAGGTTCCGGAATCCCCTTGGGATTACATAACCGATCGGCTAGGGGGTTATCCCAACCCAACCCAAACTCAAACTTGTTCTCCAAGTTTAGTTAAGTATATATACAAGGCTAGGGGTCTTGTGTTTTGCATCTCTTGTACTCATTAAGCTAAATCCTAAATTGTTTTGTGTGTGTTTGCTTAAACCTGGTCGACAACCACTCTTGGGTGTCGAATTCATAGCTTTTCCAAAAATGAAGTTATTTGTTTAATTAAAACTAGCATTCCTTTAATTCGGTATAGTACGTGTGTACAAGAAAGTGGTACTAACACATTATTGTTAGTATTCTTGGATTGAATTGCAAAATCGGTGAGGGTAATTCACATAATCCTATAAACCCTAATTAGGGTTCATCCAATTGCTAGTTTTGTGGATTTGATTCTTGTTCGCTAGAATCAAGAAAGGTACGATATTCTTGTTTATGTTAATTAATTATTCATTAATCTTTCCTATACGCTTCCGCATGTATTCTTTGATGTTTTGTGTTTTATTATTGATTGTCATGATATATAATTCCAATAGTGGCATCATGAGTCATTGGTTTTAATGAGTAATTAATTACTAAATGCGTAAAAAAACGAATATTGTATGTTGTTTGATATGATTGTTCTAGGGTTTTTGTTTATTTTTTATAGATCGATTTTATTTAATATGGGGCGTACCCCTTATTTTTTTTGGTTGATCACCTTTAAAATTTTTTAGGGTTTTAATTGTTATGTTAACCTTATCGAAACCTAGAATTAATATATATGTTACGTGATTAATTCATGAATAATATGTTATGTGACATGGAATTGTATGCGATCTTGTAGCTAATTGAATAATTGTTATGATATATCCATGATGATACATGCATGTTTGTCATGGATAGTTGCTTGAATTATTGTTTAATTGTTATGATATTTTATCACATGTTTAAATTTTGATAAATCTTAAACTGGGGAAGACTCCAATATTATATATTAATGAATCAATTATGTGCAATTTGGTATATTTTAATTAAGGGTTTACTGTGATCGATTCGCCGATGTATGTGGCTCACTTTCAATTAGGGGTGTGCATAGGTGAAAACGGACCGGACCGGCCAGACCGGACCGGACCGAAACCGAGTTCGCCAAAGCCAAGACCGAGACCGACCGAATTTGGTCGGTCGGTCTCGGTCCGTCGGTCCGGTCGGTCCTTGATCGGTCCGGTCCAAAACGCCCAATTCGTCGGTTTTGTCGGTTTTGGTCCGGACCGGACGGACCGAGGACCGATTGCCCAAAGCGAGACCGCGGACCGGACCGAATGTGGTCGGTCCGGTCTCGTCCGTCGGTCCGTCGGTCCTTCGGTCGGTCCGGTCCGGCCGGTCCGTTTGCTCACCCTTACTTTCAATTGAGAAAGTGAAAGCCCTAATTAATATATACATTAATTAACCTATACATTGATTATTAATAAGTTTTATCGAATAATTTGCATGTGGCTACTTGTTTACACGTATTAATTGTTAGTTATGTGCGCATTGTTTTTAGTTATTTATTTTTTATTTGTTTACTTGTTTGTTTATTATGTGTGACAGTTTTAAGCAAAGGGTAATTTTGAATAGAAAAATAATACGGACTAAACAATGGTGAATTTTGATTTATTTTTGAAGAGTTAAGTTTTCAATAATTTAACTGATTGAAGATTTTGGTACAAAAAGTGAGAACGGCTCACCCAATTTGACGGACTGTGTGGGAAGCATTAGGAGGGGAGCGCATTATATTGTGACCCTAAAGAAGGAGGTTATTGCTTCAGCGCTGACCGAATTCTCCGCTTGCTTGCGAGTCAAATTGGAGATACCAAGTAGGCTATACGTACAAAATCATCTTAAGGGTGAATTAGCTTTGATTCCATGCGCCACTTCGGTTGTAATTACCCGAAACACTAAGTCTTTAGACTTATGCAAAAGTACGGTATAATGGACGATAATCAAAGGTAAATTCCTTGATTGGCGAAACCAATACCTCAATCAAAACTTTGATAATTTGATCTTTATGAATTGGTAGTAAAAAGTTTTTTATTAAAATTTATGCTACAAGATGAATGCATGACATCTTTGTACATATTTGATTTGACCACATAAAATCAAAACTAGTACCCTTTATAAATTAAGTTTGTGCCATCTAGTTAAAGGAACACTTGAAGTTGCAATTTACGTCATGTCAGAACTTGGCGAGATTGTGATGGAAAGGTAAATCTTTATGTAAAGTCAGACTTTACATGAACATGTTTGCAGTTCTCTAAGTTAGACACTTAAATTGAGTAGGAAGTGAGACCTGGACTTAAAGCATAAGATGGGATAAAACATGTTTATAATTGCAATAGCGTTGGAAAATATAAATCCCATAATGATCTATGTGAGAACCGTCATCGGATCATGGTAGCCAACGTCGACTTTCACCCGATTCTTCCATTTTTTTTTATATATAAAGATTGTGAAACTCTAAGCTCTAAACCCACATGTATGATTTGAGACTAAACCAAGTGACAATACAATCCAACCTTTACATTTGTAAATACAAAATTTTAAGTATTTTCTAAATAAACAATTGTTGCAAAAAGTATATATAGCGCCTAGCACATATCACGTTTCGTTTTTTTTTCTGTCTTTGTTTTCTAATTTGTTAACATTGGAATCAAATCCCTAAAATTCCGTCCATTAGCATGCGTTTTATTAGACCCTATATCAATCACATTTAACCACATTATAACCTTCCAAAAAATTATAACACGCTCCTCTTTCAAACCCCTTTAAAACCCAGGCGAGACTACCTCTCCTTCTTCAGTAGACTGCAAATTCAAAAGCTCTCAAACACTACAATTTTGGTCTCACAAAGGTGAAGGAGTGCTAGTGTTTTTGGTGTCGGTAACTCATTTGTACTGATAGGGTGCGTTAGTTTCACTGCCTTCTCAGCAGCCTCGCTACAGCAGCTGTTATGATGGGTCGCATTAGCTTCGTCCGTTAGTTTTGGTGTTAGATCGTAGGGTGGGTTTCCTAGTTTTCTTGTCCTTCTTCGGTTCATTTGAATCGGCTAAAAAGGTATCCAATCTATCCCTTGTTATTACTTCTATTCGTGCTGCACATGACTTGTATAATACCAATCTGTGACTCATTACACTACAAAAAAATGTAAGATTTGGCACGACTTTCTCGTCCCAAACTTGCACACAATGTCGACCAAGAAAAAAGGCACGACATACACGTCGCGCTTTTTATGAACCTATTGTGTTGACCCAAAAATTTGGGACGACATTTACTTTATACTTTGGGACGACATTTACTTTATACTTTGGGACTGACGGATGTTGTGGGCCCAAATAAAATTCAATCTGAAAATCGATTTGGGACGACAATGTCGTACCTTTTTTTTTTAAATCTTTTAAATTAACCTAAAAAGTAATTAAATTGCAAACGGCACGACATTGTCGTACAAATTATATACACGTGGAAATTGTATACACGTGGAAAAGCAGTGGCCACTTTGTGCGAGAATGGCACGACATGCTTTGTATATTAGGGACGACAATGTCGTCCCTAATTGTATCTGGATGGGCAAAAAAAATGCGAGAAGCGCATATTTTCCAGATTTTTCCGGATTTTTTCGGGAAAAAATCTACCAAAACAAATGCAACTGTAATCAATCACAATCCACAATACCAAATCGACAATATGATACAATACCAAATTACTAAGCGGATTGAATAACATTCCACAATTCTACGATACCATTTAACAAATACGATACAAAGTAAACTACTCTTAAACTAACAAGTCTCAAACTAACATGTCTCGAACCAACAAGGCGCAAATTTCCTAAATAACATGTCTCAAACTAACATATCTCAAATTTCCTAAATAACATTCGACAAATACAATACTATTCCATAATATTAATAAATCTAAAATACACAAACTAACTTCCCTTACTCCTCAAAGAACTCATGCTTGAATCGCGGCCGACTCGTCACCCGACTCGTCACCCGACTCGTTGCCGCCTCATTATTATCCCACTATCATCATCATTATTATTCAAGTCATTATTATCAATATGATCATTTTGGCTCAAATGGGGATTATTTTGTGAGTTATACCGGTTAAGGTCGGTGGCGGCATAGCATAGTTCGAACTAGTACACAGGCACGTGATAGAGTTTGAAAAGGTGGGCCGATAACAACCGGCAAATGCATTATTGGGGTTGAAAGTGGAAGCTTGGAAACCATAAGGGCGGGAGGGGAAAAGGGGTAGGAATGGGTACCGAGGAAAGGGAGGTGAAAATGGATTACCTTGTGATGAGTTGTAGTGGGACAAAAATTGAAGGTAAGATCCAGTATGTCCCAATGCGGCTTGGGCGCGACAGTGACTTCCTTAGCATGGCAGACTCTTGCCTAGCTTGCGGCACTCACGCCTCGACTGACGAGCCCGTTCTTGAGCAGCCTTGGTTTCCTCATCGCCTCGCCATATGCTCCTAGTAACATAATCTTGAGAGCATGCCCACGTGTGAACTGCGGCGGTTGAGCCACCACCGGTAACCTCACTTTGCCGCCTTGATTCTGGCGGTTATCACTCGAACTACACGCGCAATATTTCCAAGTCTGCTTTGTACGGGATGAGACCGGCTCGACTTGCTCTTGAAGGGCCCTCATCTCATTCGTGTAATTTCAAAAAAAAAAAAAAAAAAAAAAAGAAAAAAGTTAGGAAAAAATAATAAATGAGAAGTAACTTAATATAATGACGCATGTTAAGAGATAAACTACTTACGTAAGCCGTCTGCTCTCTCTCGTCTCAAGTGTGCCATCTTTTTGAATGGCCTCTCCTCCGTGTTTCAAGCGGTCTTCATTTTGATTGTTATTGTTGACCCTCTATACATACAATATAAAATAAATTGATAACGAGGTAAATATAAACAATATAAAACCTTTAAAAATCACAAAAATTATAACGAGTCTTACATGAATGTTAGTCCTTGAACGAACGACCGTCGACCTTGGTAAGTTATAATCTTGTTTTTGATCGATTTTACGCATTTGTGGTCGATCTTGCCATCCGTTTGGTCTAACCACCAGTCAACCAACATCTCCCATTCCTCTTGGGTTCTGTTCCCCAGATTTCTTGGGTGGCGGATGTGCCTTTTCCGCTGGTGTCTCGTGGATATCAAAGTATCTAGACTTGAGCCTGTGTTTGTATTTTCGGAATAGCGTCCTCTGCTGTAACCATAGCCCAAGTCCTATCCTTTCCCACCAAAATCTACCAGATCTGCTCTATATATCACATAAAGAAAACTTGAGATCTTATCCCACCAAAAGCCACCAGATCTTATCCTCAAACCACTCAACCTCTCAACCTCTTATCTTCGCACAAATTTCAAAACCTGATATGGAGCCATTTAATCCTTTTATGTGTTCTTGTGGAGCAGGAAATATAAAATTAAGAACATCGCATAGAGAATATTCATCGGACAACAATATTATTCATGTCCTCATCAAAGGTGAACAATCATACATTTCTTATTTATGTAAATATACAAATAATTGGGTTGTAATCTCTTAAAATTTTCTTATTATGTAATGACCGAGAAAAGATAATGGGTGCGGATATTTTATGTGGAAGGATGCATTTGGCGAGTACTTAAGAACAATCTCGCACCAACAGAGTGCTCATTTGCCATGAAAAGATCTTAGGATAAGCTTGCTTGAAACACAAAAACATGTGCTAGAGACAAGAATAAGGGTGCTTGAGGCCAAACTTGAAATGGCAACGATTCACAGCGACCACGCATGTCGATCGGATGCATTACTTCATGAGTTGTTAGGTGACATGGATAATCTTCGTATGTAGTATTAGTTGTTGTTCTTGTAGTTGTAGTTGTTGTTCACGTAGTTGTTGTTGTTGTTCTTTAGTTGTTGTTGTTGATGTAGTTGTTGTTCGGTAGTTGTTGTTGTTGTTGATGTTGTTGTTGTTGTAGTTGTTGTTCGGTAGTGGTTGTTATTGATGTTGTTGTCGTTGTTCTTGTAATATGTATCCGTCAAGTATTTTTATAAATCAAAGCACATCTTTGGATTTGTAAAGTCGGTCATGTTCTAAGTTAACATGTCACTTATTACTATGTACCTTTCAATTTGACCATGTTCTAAGTTAACAAGATTATGGTTTCCAAACACCCTTTTCCAATACTAAATTACACATGAATAAAGAAACAACTTGACAACATAACGAAGCAGATCAAACGAAACAACTCGGCAAGCAAACGATATTATACACAACACGACATAAACCATATGCTACACGACATACGAAACAACTCAAAGCGAAACAACTTGACAACAAAATGAAACAGATCAAACAAAACAACTCGGCCATTCAATTATTTTCCCTACTTTCCCCGCTCGCTAGAACTCGCACCATCTTTTCCTTCCTTTGCTTGACGAACTGTTCAAACAATGCTTCAAGATTTGTTACCCTATTTCCGCATCATCAAATGTGTAATCGAACGAGCTTTTTTCACTTCATCTTTTCCTTCCTTTGCTTGACAATAACTGCTCCACATTGCTTGACTTCCGGTGGGTTTGCTCCTCCATTCCATAATGCGTAGTAGCTTCACCGTCCAAATACACTCTGTAGAATCGCTCTTTCCTTAACCATTCCGAACGCGGTCTCTCATAAACGGATCTATGTTCTTATAAGAACCATATTCATCATAAATTTCGACCCATACGTATCAAGAACTCGACTAAAGAGATATATGGACGATAAAACCAGGTGACCACTCTTTTTCGGCGTGTAATCACCATTTTATCGTTACGTGTGTTTTGTGGTTATTTATGTTTTGACGGATATATAAGGAAAACTTTGGGAAAAATAATGGCGGGAAAAATAATGGCGGGAAAATGTATTTAATTTTAAAATAAAGTATTTGATCATAAATATAAACTATTTAATTTTCATTCTATATTAAATAAAATTATTTAAATTAAATAAAAATAATTTTTTAAAATTAAATAAACTATTTAAAAATAATGGCGGGAAACTATTGGCGGTAAAAATAATGGCGGGAAACAATTGGCGGTAAATATTTTTTTTAATTCTATAAATGTATTTAATTTTAGATTAAAGTATTTAATCATGAATATAAACTATTTAATTTTAATTCTATATTAAATAAAATTATTTAAAATAAATAATTTAACTAAAAACTTGTGTTAAAAAAATATATTTACATTTTGGGACGACAATGTCGTCCCAAAGTGTTTGGCGGGGTATTTAATTTTCGTGAAAAGTTATTTAAATACCAAAAAATTAAATAATTGATAAAATGGGACGACATTGTCGTCCCAAAATGCATGGGTCAAAAGTTATTATCTGACTTTTGTATTTGTTGAAAACCGTGTGGGTCCTACGTGCAATTTGGGACGACAAAGTCGACCCAAAAAATATCCCCGTCCCCAAACCGTGATTTTGGTGTAGTGTTAAAAACCATGATCACCGATTCCCTAATCTGAACAATAGTAATATTCGGGTCGAACCTAAATCAGTTTCTATAAATTGGTGAGTCTAGGGTTTATTATGGGTTGCGTTGTGTAAACGTTTGGTTTGGGTGCTGTCCTGTGTCTAAAACCCTCATGTGATCATGCATTAACCAGTTGAAAGATAGAGCAATATTATTCTGGTCTCGCGAGGTTAATGTAATCTCACATATGTGTCCATTGTTTCGATCATAGTGGTGTCGCGAATGGTAATCCGTGATCTCATGCGTTGTCCCATATACTTTTCTTTCTTTTTCAATCGAGTCATGGACATACTTGAGTAACCATTGCGAGTATGTCGACCCTATCAACATCACAAGTAAAACTTTTCTTAAAAACCAGGGGTTAAAGATTTGGGTGCATGGTCTTAGCTTCCTCGTTAGTCATGGAATTTTGCATGGTTTTAGGTGAATGGTTGTGTCAACAAAAGCTACTAGTTATCAAACTTTGAAGAAAACAAAAATAAAACTCATGCATGTAATCTGTTGTTAGCATGGTTTTACGAGTCATGTGTGTTCTAGTCTCGACATTCGCTAGTTATCGATATAGCAAGGGTCGTTAAGGGCAAGTCCTATTTTCCTCCTCTTGAGCAGCTTTGGATTTTCAACAAATGTTAAGTTTTCATCTTATGTTGAGCGAAAACTGGAAATGCATCTTTATAAAATCTGACCATTAAAACCTTATGACATAGCTAAGATCATGCAAATGGTAGGGATTGTGGGGCGCATGCATTGTAACTAGAAAACCCATTTTCTTTCTTGGCGTTCGTATTATAGTATTTTCTTATATTTCTATATGCATGTAATCATGAAACTAAGTCTAAGCTAGAGTAAAAGAATGGCTCGTTGGTGTATGGGCTCTTCGTGTTCCTTCCTTTATATGAGCGTGAGTTTGAGTCTCGATATCATTGAATTTCAAGAGTGAGTTCGGGTATGGTCTCGAGTCTAGTAATTGTTCGCTATACCTTTAATTCTATATCGACTTATTATTGTTTAAGAGATATACTTTAAAAGAATATAAACTTATATGTTGCCACTCTCAAATAAAACCCTAGATTATAATTAATAATAACTAATATAAAAAGAAAACCGTTATGATATTGAAATAGCCTTATAAGTAACATATAATTATAAATTTATGTAGATATATTGAAGAGGGAGTAGCTTGTGATTTTGTCGATTTGTTGCCTTGCACTATTACGTTTTAAGGTGAGTACTCGTGGCCCCATTTTTCGATATTTTCTTGAGGGAAAATAATACTCAACTACTATTTCATTTACATTACTTTTTTTCGCTGTGCTAATTCATATTTATTTCTTTTAGACATGTATGTGTATATAATTGTTCGTTAGTTATGCAATATTGTTGGTATTATGTGTGTTCATATTGTGTGAATCATGACCAAGGATTTACAGTACATCTTTGGGTAGTGGCACCCAGTACATCTTTGGGTAGTGGCACCCAGCACATCTTTGGGTAGTGGCACCCAGCACATCTTTGGGTAGAGGCACCCAACACATCTTTGGGTAGAGGCACCCAGTATGACTTTGGATTTCTGTCTGGACCATGTAATGGTCGGACTTCATGATGGGGATTACATTTCATTTTCTTCTTATACACATGTCTTACTTATATTTCCATGCACATCAAACTGTTTTTTTTCTACTCATATATTTTCCTTAAACCTGCGAGCTCACCAACTTTATGTTGACATTTTCGAGTATTTATTTTCAGGTGATATTAATAAGACTGCTTAAGGAAGTTTGATTCTTGCATGGTTTAATCTTCAAGGATTACTATTATTTCTATTTGAGACATTCATACTTGTTTCGGATTATGTTGCATTTGTTTGATGTAATTCCTACCCAGTTTGGGAGACTATTTGGTACATTATATGACTATGTGGTTATGGTTCGACTAACCATGATACAAGTCCCCTACTTGTGTCTGGTGTCGTCATGACATTTGGTATTATTTTCACTTAGTGTATTCTCTATTTTATTTAACCATGTGTTATGACGATTCCAAATTATTACGCCTCGCGTTTCCGCCTTGGCGGGTGTGACAATCTAGGAATTGGAAATTGTTTGCCAATTATTGTTCGACAGATCACCTTATTATATGCTTTCATTACTACCAGATCAACTGATGTAATGAACCTATGTGTGGAAAACTAGAAGGGGGGGTTGAATAGTTTTACCAATTAAAACTTCCTTTTAAACTATTTAGATCGACTTATGTCAATCTATTTGGTTGTGTGTGTTGGATGTTGATAAACAAGCATATAAAGATATGTAATGAAAAGATAAGAGTAAAAGCACAAAACCACAACGAGTATTTATAGTGGTTCGGCTACAAGGACACCTTCCTTGCCCTACTCCACTCCCGAGTCACCTACTCGAGAGTTTGTAAACACTACACCAATCTCCTTATGGCGGAGAAGCCTTCACAACGCCGCTTAACCTTTTCCGGTACAAAGCTAAATACCGAGTTCTTTCACACCAAGGGAACCACACCTAACACAACGTTTCCTACCCTTTATACGGTGCTAGGCTAACCACCGAGTTCTTTCACACCTTAGGTGAACTACACCTTCACAATGTCGCCTACCCTTTATTAGGTACTAGGCTAAGCACCTAGTTCCATTGCGATGGAGGAACTACTACCACACTACACCAACGACTAATCCCAAAGGAGATCTACTCCTTTACAACATCATCAAGGACATCAATATCCTTGGATCTAATGCTAGTCTATCTAGTACATCGAAACACACCATATCGAATGTACATCTAAGGCACCTTTCACTAATGCCTTTGACTAGATCTACAAGACACCTTTCACTAATGTCTTGTGTCTTTACTTCGAAGCACCTTTCACTAATGCTTCAAGTCTTGACTTCTAAGCACCTTTCACTAGTGCTTCTTGTCTTGACTTCTAAGCACCTTTCACAAGTGCTTATCCTATAGATGATAGATACCCTTCACTAATATCTTCGTCTTGACACTTGAGACATCTTTCACTAATGTCTTCAACACTACACTTCTTTGAAGAAAGAAAGAGATCATCAACAAGAGGACTTCAATAGCCTTGATGATAAGGAAGCATGGCAACTCATGGACTTGAGCTTGCTTGACTTCAAAGGTGGTGATCTTGCCTTTAAGAGGAACCTAGAAGATCACACAAAAACAAAACTACAAACATAGATCTCTTGGATCTAAGGTTAGTGAGATTTAACTCGTGGGAGAAAGTGTATTGGAAAGGGTGAGAAATAATGAAGAAATGGCTCACTATTTATAGAGGAAAAATCCTCTGTTTCCCGAATCCCACGGATCCTTCCACTTGGGATCCGGCTAACAAAGCCGGGGATCCGTGGAACGCCCTCTTTACTCATGGGTATTTTGGTTATGGGTCATGGGTTGAACCATGGATCTTTGGATAGATACAATGTATCTTTAAGTGCAATGCACTTAGTCACTGGGTATGGGTTGATCCATGGGTTATGGATATTATCCATGTATGATATAAGCATTATGTCATGCAATGGGTTATGGGTCAAGATCCATGGGTTATGGGCTTTGGGTTGTACCCAACTACATTCAATGTATTTGCCCAATGGGTTGTGATACTTAAGTTTCTACCCATTTATATTACCCAATATACTACATACTAGTTATGTGTATATTTTATCCAAATATGTAAACACTAGTTGTTATACATATGTATTACTTAAATCATAAAACACTTATACTTGTTTTAGTGTTTTATGTGAAATGTGAATATGTTAGAAACTATTAGTTCAAACCATTTGCGTATTTTATGTGTTTCGTTAATATGATTTTACGCTTGTTATCGACAAAACATTAGAAGATCGTAAAATATAAATAAACGTTTTACTGCTTATTTGTATTAACAATCTCCCGCTTTGTTGATGACAAAACATAAAATTATTTTAAGGAAAAGCTAAAATTGTAAAGTTTGAATTGTAGTTTTACTTTTTCTCCCCTTTTGTTGAAACAAAAGTGTTTGAAAAAAGCAACACATCGCTTTTAAGAAAAACATGTGAAAGGAAAAAATAGAGAGCAAGTAACGGAAAGGATCTCGTCGTTACTCCCTCGACGAGTCCATCCCTAAGTAAGGCGCCAAGAAACTAATTCTAATCTAGTTCATTTGCAACCGACTTTTGCAAAAGATTACGTCTATGTGATGGTGTGCTTCCCACTAGATGATTGCAATATTTGCAACGGGAAGTTATGAAATATAAATCAAAGGTTGCAAGTAATTTTGCAACGTATTGTTTTGACACCAAGCTCCCCCTAACTTTAGGATGTCAAATTCTTTATGTGTTAATTGAATAACTGCAAAACAAGGGTTAGAAAACAAGTATAATTCACAATTTCCTGCAAATGTGATTTAAGTTAGTAGAAAAAAGCTTTACATCTTCACGGATCCCACGGTTCCCTCCTAGTAGGGATCCGTCTAGGCAATCTGAGGATCCGTCTGGTGATTGTCACACCCCAAATTACCTGCTTTGGCAATGAATGGAATTCTGGGGATGACGATCATAGCATCAAAGTTATAGATTATATCGAACGACCTAAAGTGTCGTTTTGAAAATATCGCTTGATTCAATAAAATAGTCGAGTTTACAAAACATAGGTCCCAATAGATTTCCAAGATACCAAAATAAGTTTGTTACAATCAAACGATAGTTAAGTGCATAAAATATAGGTGAGACGCGTCGACACCGCGACTCTATGATAAGTCCATATGCATGCCATGAAGTGAATGCCTTAGATACCTGAGATAAAACATGCTAAAAGTGTCAACACAATGGTTGAGTGAGTTCATAGAGTTTGGTTAACAAGTAAAGCTTTTAAAGAGCGATCATGCAACAAAGGCAAAGTTTTTGGTCATATAGAATAGTCCACAAAGCAAAGGCATTGTAAATCCACTCAGTTCCAAGTTCCGCCCATACAAAACTTGCAACCTGTGTGTTCACAACCCACTGCCGAAATATGTCTAGAATTCAAGTGCACGTTATCATAATAGTTCACAAAGAAAAGGCATTGTAAATCCACTCAGTTCCAAGTTCCGCCCATACAAAACTTGCAACCTGTGTGTTCACAACCCATTGCACAAAATATAGTGTGTCTAATAGTTAAGTACACATTATCATAACAGTTCACAATATAGCACCACGTATATAATAATGTATGCCAGGCAAAGCCCCTAGAATAAATAATATGCGTCCCGTAACATAGTGGACGAGAGGTTGGCCGACCTCTAATAGCGCTATCCATACTACGTACTAATAGGAGACTAACAATGCGAATGTACGAACAGTACATCATACAACTATTAATATACAACCAAGAACACTCCGAACATGGGAGAATTTGCACTGCTCCGAACATGGGAGACTTTAGATTGAGAACGCTCCGTAACATAGTGAGACATTCTGCTCCGGACCGGGGAGGCTTTAAGATTGCTCCGAACAAAGGAGACTTTATAGTGATGCTCCGAACATGGGAGACTTTATAGGGATGCTCCGAACAAAGGAGACTTTATAGTGATGCTCCGATCATGGGAGACTCTAGGTCAAGGTCATAACACGTACGGTTTAATAAGTTCAAACAAGTCATAAGTTTGTATTTAAGTTCAAGAGTTCCGCTCAAAAGTTCGTAGTTAAGTTCAAAGATTTAAGTCGAGTTCAAAAGTTCGTAATACCAAAGAGTTCGAATAATATCAAAAGGTTCAAGATAGTCGAAGCATTCAAAATCACGTCAAACAAGTTTAAAATATATCAAAAGGGTCCTTGTACAAGTTAAAAGAGTTTAACTATATGTCAAAAGGTTCATATCAAGTCCAAAGTGTTCACTTATATGTTAAAGGATCCAAATTAATTTAAAAGAGCTCAAATATACATGTCGAAGGGTTCAAAATCAAAGAAAGTGTTTCAACTAATAGCGTTCATAACATAGTGATCAATTTAGTTCGGGCATAATCTACTTACGGGCACATAGAGTGAAACAAAAGATATTTAAGTTCATATAGATGTAAAGTAAAAGCAAGTAGTTGAGCATGCATCTCCCCCGAAGAGTTTAGAAAACAATTAAACAAGTAAAAGTGGGGCTACGAACTCACCTGTTGCAATAGTTATGATGACAAAGTCGATGCACAAAAATGAGACGCAACTCTCTAACCGCGACCTATTATGAATGATATGCTCTAATGTAAGTCATGAAACAATGTCGTGCATGCACACTCATATGATATCCATACCACTTGTATATTTTGGAAAATAAAGTTTATCGTCGAAATATATGTTTATGACATATTGTCAAGTTACCAAATACTTTACAAGTACTTACGTCGAAATGATATCCTATGATAATCATTTAGTGATTTATTATGAAACTATAACTTTTGTCGTAAGATAATGTCGTTGAAATTTTCATGAAAGTGACTAAACGGCCTTGAAAAGCTAGTCGTAAATGGTGCACGCCGAGTGTTAGGAAACGAACTCAACGGTTTTGGGAAGCTTGTATCATTATCTCAAAGTTTTGGCATTTAAGTTTTCATTCTAGAGGTCTCGATCATGGAGAAAATTATAGGTGAAGTATGGTACTTGTGCCCAAAATATGGTTTAAGTGTGGTTTTCGGCAAAGTTTAAGCGACCGTATATTATTCATTACAACTCCGCTTGACGAACGGTTGGACATTTTGGAAAATAGGCTAGGTGAACTTACTTTTACTAGAAGACATCACGTTATAAAAGTACTAAGTCAATGTTAAAAACGACCCTCAACTTGGTCACTTGTTTGTCGTAATACTTGTCTAATAGAAATATATTAGTTTTTCTTATATAATAAAGTTACGGCAACTTTGTTAAATCGCGTGTAATTTAATCGTTACAAGTCCGTTTTCACGCTTTATATGTCCTCGGAATCGTGATAATATATACTAATATATTTTTGATAAGTCGACACATTTTATAACGCTTAAGACTCATTTTGACTCGTAAAAGTCGAGATTACATGCTGAATTTTCTGTACCAAATATCTTTCGTCGTCAAACTTGAAAAATTCATAACTTCTTCGTTATAGCTCTTTTTAACCCGCTCAAGCGGCCACGTTTGCTTTTAAAGTATATTTTCCAAATATCTAGCTCAAAATATTTTACCAACTGTCGGATTTTCCAGATTTTCAAAATATGGACAGACCCTTATTAATAGTTGTCGAAATGAGTTTTTATCGCAGAAACCTATTCTAACCAATTCAAAACAACTCCGGTTATTCAAATCCTACCATACACCTTCTTAGGGTGTCATGGGTTCCTAGACATCACCAAAAGTGATATGTTACAAGGGATAATTTATAGGATGATCATATTTCAATATAAGTAATAAAAACATTAAAAGTGGTATAAATTCATATGTAACATGCATGTTTCTTGCAAAATGATGAAATAACATAAAGATGAATATGAAAGAATAAAAATGATCATGAAATGCTTACTAGTGAAGTGATGAGGTTTAAAGAACAAGGGTTTTTCCTAATACCCTAGGTTTTTATTTCAAAACCTTGATTAAGAGTATACTAGTGTTAATAATTTAGCTTGATCTTGCAAAAATTTTGATTTCTTCTTGCACCTTCTCCTTGGCCGGTTTATAGAAAGGAAATGAGAGAGGATATCTTTTTTTTTTCACCTTATGTATGTGTATGTATGGGTTAATATTAGTATATAATTAAAATTATATAAGTGTAATGTCTATACATGCTTAGGTGTAGTCTAAGTAGAAGATATTTTTACATCAAAGTGTTGAGTCATGTTATTGTTGTCGACAAGGAGAAAAACAAGACAAAGGTAGTGCATTTTGAATAAGTAAATGTAATAATGTATATGTATAGTTGGTAATTTTGTATATAATTAAGTATTTAGGGTAGCGTTAGCTATAAATAAATTTTAACGGAACAAAATAAAATATATCAAAGTCATAAAAATTATAAAAATACATTTCTTACAAAAATTGAGTGAATAAATAGTTATCGAATTGAATTTACGAAAACCGTCGTAAATATTTATATATAACAATTTATATACAAAATAAATTGAAAACATCGGGTAAACTCATATTATTATTTTTATAATCTTAATATGAGTATAAAAATATATTAGGATTATTTTTGGAAGTGTCGGATCAATATTCAAAATAATCTTTACGCGATAGCGTTTATTTAATAAGAAAATAAACGTTTAATGTAAAATGCAAAACCATGCACGAACCGATATGAAACGATGAATATTGAGTTTGAGAAATGACCGGAAATTGAGAATTGTGACACTGATGACTAAAATCAGCAAAGGTGATATAACAAGTAATGTTATCACATAAATGAGATATGAATACATATGCTCAGAAAAATAACAAGTAGCATGTAATTCCATTTAATAAAACAAGAGTTATGATATACATGACTCTAAAAATAAGAAAACAGACGGTGCATGACTAGGAATTTTAGACCAACTAACGCTTGATCTTTGGGACACCACTAAAATTCTTCTAGCTCAAGTTTTGTTTAGGTTTGATCTCGTCGAAACGTTCGAGGAGATGATAGAACATGAAACGTTGGTCTTCTCGTACTTCATGTATCAAACTTTTAACATGTTGACAATGATAGCAATCTTTGTCATGGCTAGGTAGTGGTGGTGGATGAAATGAAAAGGCTTGATGCGAAGGATCAAGTGAATCGACTTGTGGAGCTTCAAACGATGAAGGGATTGGTGGAGGTGCATTTGAGAATGCCTCGACCAAGAATGATGGTGGTGGTAAAGAAGTGTCAACTTCCATATGGTCGGGTGGTTGAATTTGATGATTTCTCATAATCCAAATAGGATTATATGATGGAGACGGCGAAAAGGAAGCCGGAGCAAGTGTAGACTCAACACCTTGATTTTGAACAATTATTCCTCCTAATGAGGAGAATGTTGTCGGTGGAAGCGGATGAGACGGCCTAGGAGGCAAGTCCTCTAAATTGTAGAGGTGTAGTGATGATAGTGGTGAAGTAAATGAAATATTTCTAGGAACCAATGGTGATGGTTTAGTGGAGATGATATTGTTTGGCCTAGGAGGTATGGTGGTGTTAGGCATAGGTAGTTTTGTGGGTACTATCCTTTTAGGAATTGGTTTGATTGGATGATGAAGGATTTTCTCATTTGTTGGTTTGACGGGAGATGATTCGGTTGAGGAGATTTCGTGTATAACACGAGCCTTTTTCATGGGTGGTTCTTTGGTGGATAAGTTACTACTTGGGGTTTTCCTCATGATGAAATGATTTCAAGAGCTAAAAGTTAGAGTGAGAGTGATGACTATAGAGGTCCTAACAAGGTGGTTTATAAACTAAGAGATTTGGCAATTGCATTTAAGCTTTAAGCCACTAGGATTCATTGGAATGTGATGATTGACATGCGCAAGAGTCAACTTCAGAGGTTGGATTGATTTAGGAACTCATTTAAGATGAGATGGAGTGTTTGAGTTAGGAAGATGAGTTGAAATGATTGTTTTAGTAAGATTTGACCTATACCGTCATCCGGATCCCACGGTTCCTTTCTCGGAGGATCCGTCTAGGCTAATCCTAGGGATCCGGCTCTCAGACTATGAAGAGTGGAAATGATGTTTCTAAGATCTAAGAACTATATCATCTTGAGTGTTTCGGTCTTCCTAAGTGTTTTAAATGAAGGGGTGCTTGAGTACTTGAAGGTAATGAATGATGTAGCTAATGATTGTTATTTATGGAAGGATTTGGAACTTTCAAGAGTACCAATGGATGAGCAAGGATAACACTAAAGAATTAGAGTGTCAATTGAAGCTAAATGATCCTAAAGATCAGGTTGTGTCTTAGGATAGTGTTTTGGGGAATATCCTAGAAGCTTTGAAATGGGAAAACTAGATTTTGATAAACTTTGATCAATTTTGAGGTGAGGTTGATTTATGATCAATTTTGTCATAATCGAAGGATTTCTAAACTAGATGTGAAGGATCAAGTAAAAAATGAAGTGTGACTTTAAGAGCGGAAGAGTAATGGATAAAAACAACGAAACGGTAGACCTACAAGCGTTTTAGAGTGTGGTCTAGGTGAGTTATGTGTAAGTAGGAAAGATCAACCTATCTTGATAAGGACTTAATTATGCCTTAAGATACTATGTTTAACTTAGTGTGAGGTGTTCTAAGGATTTGTTTGAAATATAATGCTTGCAATTGCATTTTTCTGTTTGCCGGATCCCACGGTTCCCTAAGTGTAGGGATCCGTTTAGTACTACATTTGGGATCCGTCCATCTGCTAGACAGAACCTTTACTAAAGGTATGCAATGATCATGACAATGCATTATATCCCTAGGTTGATTTAAAGAGGTTCTAACACCAAGATATCAAATGTAAGATGTTTTATTTCATGAAGAAAATAGGATTACATTGATAAAGCATGAATAGAATAGAATTGATCCTATTTGAATTACTACTAAGTTCCTTGAGTGTTGTCGCTAGATGGATCATCAAATGGTTGATGAGTGTTGGCGGATTCGTGAATGAAGAACGTCTTCACGAGGAAATGTTCAAATGGTTCCATCATCTTGTTCACAAGCACGCATAAACGGACTTTGAAATCGAGGATGAAAATGCATGACATTATGATAGAGGCATCGTCAAGAACATTCCATAGGGAATGATTTTATTCTTGGAGCCTTGAAGACTTGCAACCGCCTTCATGAAGAAGTAGGCGAGATTGTATGGTTGTTGTGTTAGCAAACAAGACAACATGCGAGCACAACAAGCGGGAAGGATTTCTCGATTTACCCTAAGACTCCAAACATTTTCACGAGGATAAGAGCAAGAGGCTTGTATTCTTCTCGGATATCCCGTGTATGGATAATGTTGGGATTGGAGTGATGAGGTTTGCATATCATGCGAATCAAGTCTTCCGGAAGGTATGTGAGAGCAAGATGGGTTGTTTTCTTCACGAAAGTTCAAGAGAGAATCAAGAGACCAATCTTCGTGAAGGCACATTGTCCATGATTTGGAATTCGGAGGATGTGAGCAAAATGCCCAAGGGTTAAAGTGAACTTTTGGTTTTTGATATAAAACCAAAGAGACAAAGAACGATCCTCGTTACGAACAAGTTCGACTTGACGAAATTCCAATACAAACCTCGGAAATATTTTCTCGTTAATTTCGAGAAGACATTCCAATCCTATGGTTCGTAACGAGGTATTGATACCTTCTTCGAATTGTAGAGAGGTGTCTACAATACGTCCTTCATGGAGGCTGATCGCTGCTGAACCGTCAAGTTTTCTCACGCGAGCTGATCACTTGGGAATGACCAGCCGTAAGGAACTTAAAACAGCTCACACACCAATTGCAATTTAGATCAGGAGAGTATAGAGTCTCCCCGGGTCGTTATGTCCCAGCGAGCTGTGCGAGAATAGTCAAACGTAAAGTGATCGAGAAGATTTGAACGGGAAAAGAGATGTGAGTGATAGTAACTACAGAAAAAGCCCATAAACTACAGGGGCTTAAATGCAAATTAAAGGAAATTAAAAAGATAAAAACTATTAAATAAACGCTATCACTATATTTAAAATGATGAACGTTTAAAATTTAAAACTTAAAACTTACGTTTAAATAAAAATTACGCGAACGTACAAAATAAAAAGTGAAATCTAAGAAATAAAAGTCCTAAAAATATGAAAATACATTTTACAATCCTAATTATAAAAGAAAATTTATAGAAAAGGAAAATTATTTTTACAACTATTTAATTAATTATTATTAATTAAAACTATTTTTAACTATTTAATAATTACCTAAAATACAAGAAAATAGGAAATAAAGCTAGAAAAATAAAATTATGAAATGGAAAAGTCTAAAATATCAAAATAGAATTTTCAAAACTATTTTGTATTTTTCTGAATATTTTCTATTTTCTATGAATTTTAAACTATTAAAAACTAATTAAATTACTTAAAATACAAATTTAACTAAGAAAAATATGGAAAATATATTTTTTCTTTTATATTTATCTTAACTTAAGAAAAATGAAAAATTATTTTTTGAACCTTTCTTAATTTTTTGTATTAAAAGCTAATTAAAATGCTTAAAAACTAATTTAAATTAAGAAAAATAGCAAATCAACTTGGAAAAATATGAAAATTTCAGGAAAAGTCTAAAATAATATAAGGAAGCTAGGAAAATGGAAAAACAAGGGGTTATATGGAGGAATAAGGAATCGATAAGCCAAGTGCTTATAAATAAGCACTGGATAAGCTAAAAGCACACCAAAAGGTACCAAACCAAAGGAGAAGCTCTAATATGCTAAAGTAACCAATATGAAACAAGAAAAAACAAGCTAAACCCTCTGGATCACAATTTACTCAGATTTGATGAAATGAGCTTTTTGCTTAAACACAGATTGAGGTGCCTACTTTGAGCTTATGCAGAAGCTCCAAAATACGCTAAAAAGGAAAACCACAAATTGGAACCTCAAAAGGACCTGGGTAAGACCATGTAAACCAAAAATCAAACCCAGAGATGCTCAGATGAACTCGGCAAAGATCGCAGAATGTGCAAAACTCTGTTCACCGAAGTTTTGCACAGGCGATGTGACTTTTTGACAACTAAATTGGAGCATGTAAAACTTGAGAACATTCAACAAAATTCATTTACCCTAACTAGACCAACTGAACTTGTGATTCCTGTAATTGCAATGGAATTGATCCAAAGGTGAACCCATGGCACATTAATGAAGTTTTGTAAAAACACGCTATGCAACTTTCGACTTTATGAAATCGCTAAGAATATTGACTTTTGCCAACTTTAAGCTTGATTTGTGAAGTGAATATGTTGTTATAGGATGAATGAAACCTAATGCAAGCTACATATATAATATCCTAACACGATTAAGATTTTGTTTTGCAAAATTTTAACAGATAAGCACTTAGAACATTGAGACATGATTTTGACTTTTGTTGTTCTAAAGTTTAAAATAAAGACTAGATCGAGTACAAATAAGCTATACAAGCATAAAACAATAAGCTTTAGCAAATGAGCAAACCTCAATTAAATTTAAACTATCAAATCCAAACACCCCTTTAATAACTGATAAGCTATTTAAACTACTTAAGCTACTGAAATACCTAGCTAAATTGATCAAATTAAGTTTAAATGACCTAAATACAAATATATAAACAGGTTTACACTAGTGGTGACCTCAGATAAACAGATAAGCATAAGATGTAAAATGGCTTGAAACTTGAAAATTAGAAACTCACTCATTTAGGTCCAGCTCATGTTGCAGGTTAAGACCAAACCCAAGTTCACTATACTAAACCATTTCCAACCAAAATCCAACTTCTGATTCAACCCATTTCCAATTCATACCATTTTTGCTCCAAGTTGACTTTCGTTGACCAATATTCTAAATTGCATGAAATTTAAATTTGAGCTTATAAAAAGCTATAGTAAGCTAGTTTAAGCTTGTTTGAGCTTACAAATAAGCTTATTGAAGCTTATACATGTGAGTTTAAAATTGCAAATTGTAACAGTGAGCTTGAAATACGAATTCTTAACATAAGCTTGAATTGATATTTAAGAAGACTTGTAATACACTAAAGTGCTTTCACTTGATACAATTAAACTTAAAAATACAATCGAAAACCTTTTAAGTCCAAGGAATTAAAATACGACATACATTTTAAAATTAAACTAACTAACGCTTGTTTCTCTTCTTCTTCCTCTTTATACTTCAAGTAGTCTTGCCACGTGTCTCGATCACTTCCCACCACACCGAGAGCCAATGGGAGAGTTTCGGACTTTGGCCATCTTATCTGCTTTGGCGGAAAATCGAATTTGACCTCTCTGACTTTAGGCCGCCACTGTGGGGTGGAGTAGGTGATATGATGAGGGTTGAGGTGATAAGGTGCGCAGGATAAGGGTGGTGGAAAAGGTGAGTTGCAGGGTTTTCGTGCAAGGTGGTGGTAAGGTGAGGTGGAGGAAACCAAGTGTTTGATGGTTTGGTTTGACCAGGGGTCAAAAAGAGAAAGGGGTCAAAATGGGTTACATGGCGTGGGTTCACATTGTTTTGACAAGCCAAGGATTAATATATAAATGACAAGGACCTTTGTGAAATTTCGAAATGTAGGGACTAGAACCGCCAATTCATCAAAGATGTTTGTGGGCTGAATTTGACAAGTTCCAAAATACAAGGACCGCTTTGACATTTTCAATTTTTCCAGGACCAAACTTGACATTTTGAAAGTTCAGGACCTTTATGCCATTTAACAAAAGATTTATTCAAGGACCATTTTGACAAATTAGAATATTTCGTGGACCTTGAATAACATTTTTCTTTATTTAGATTTACCAGGACCTGCTTTTTGACAACTTTTGAAACTTGGGGACTAAACCGCCAATTATGCAAACTTTATAATGCTTTTCACCGATTTTGATGTTTTGCATTTAAAACATATAAAACACTTATTTGTGATATTTTATCATTTGATGCATTTCGAGTGTTTTCGATGTTTTGCAGCTTAATTGATACAAAATGATGAGTATTTAGACACTCATCAATCCCCACACTAAGATATTGCTAGTCCCTAGCAATGTTTTGAGAAAAATTAATGGATTTTATCTCTTTACCAAAAGCCATTACTTCGGAGTAGCCAAATGTTTCATTCAAGTAAGAACCTTGGTACACCGATAACCAAATGATTTTGAGCAAACCACCGACTTTCAACGGTTTTGATTTGTCTTTACCGTGCCGCTTTGCTCGACTAGCCAACTCTTAGATAAATTATCAATATTATCTTTGGTGAGTGATTACCAATTGTGGCTTTTCCACGCCTTTACCACAAGCCATAAACTTCATGGGCTAGCCAACTCTTCACTTTTAAGGATATGGTGAGTGAATACCATACAATTTTGGGCAATTGTAAGTCAACGGATTTGAGATATCTTTACCAAGAGCCGCTTGCTCCTGGATTATCCAATCCTTATGTGGGTTAGACATGGTGGACTGATTACCATTTGTTGTGTTTAGTACATAGTACTTCCACTAAAAAAATTTTTAAATTTGGCCATTTTGGGGAAAAAGGGACTAAAAGGGTACATTTACGATCAAAATTCGCTGTAATTTCCCCACACTTAGAAATGAATATTGTCCTCAATATTCAAAGTACCACTGAATGTCGAAACTTAGAACGTAAAAAGATAACATTACTAGCTAAGTGTGGAAACACAACAATTATTCTCTTTTTAATATTTACAATTTTCATCATTTTTAGATCTATATACAACATGTGGGGCATCTCCCCACACTAGGGTGGTACACACGGGTGAAACCCATGTTTAACTATCGTTTTTGATTACCGAAGTCGCTAGCTTGACTCGACCCGAATTAATTTGTTCATGGGAAGTAAGTGGAAGAAATAGCTCCATCGGACTTTCATTCAAGATGTTTGGATAAACATTGAAGCACGTGAAAGTTCCACACCGATGAGATATGCATGCATGCACCGCTCACAAATGGTACATGGAAATGCTGGTCAAAGATAATTTCTTCATTCCCGAAGGAGTGAAGAACAGAGAAGTTATAGGATAGGTGAAGAAGAGAAAGAAAGTCATGATAATAATCATGACTAACTCATCTTCATCCATAGGAGCATCCATAATTTTAGGATTATGAATCTCATCATTTAAGCTTACGTGATCAAGACAAATCTCGGGTGTGTCATGATCAAATTGGGAGTTATCATACTCCGCGGAGATATGATATGAGTGAGTTCATCTACGAACTCCTCGTGAAGAGAATCAATCACAAGATGTAAATCGTGAGTTCTTGTTCCATCAGACTCATCACTATCCTCAACTGGTATCAAAGAGTGGATTCTCGAATTAAGGTGAATTCGAGTCGAATTCAAATAGAGGATTGGTGAAGGTAGTTTTGAATGTTTCGGGAACAAGTGATCAACATTCTCTATTGGACCTGCTGGGATAAGAAGTGAGTGAACGATCATTATCAATGAGACTTTCGCCTCCCGGATCGGCTTTGAAATCGAAAGACTTTCACTACTCGATGAAAGTGGATTGATGTGAGTGAGCTCATTGGTGAACTCCTCAAGATGATGATCGACATCGATCGTGGGAGTGATGCCTCAACATACTCGATGTTTCCATGAGAAGTACAATCGTCGCTAACATCGGAGAAAGTTTCAAAATGATCTTTGAACACTCAAGAGGGAAAATAGAATCACACATATGATCGAAGTTCTCGTGACTCTCTCGGATTGGGACAGGTTCTCAACACTAGACTTTATGAATTCGTCCGATTCCTTTTCGTGAACAGTGTCAAGATGCTCGCCCCCATAGTTAGAGAGTGAGTGGGAGCTTGGTGTGATAGCGATTGTTCGAGATGGAACTCAACTGCTGGGATATCATCGATGAACTTGATGAATCAAGTGTATCTTCATCATCACCGCCATCGTGAATAAACGAACCGAGAGCTAGATCCGTGCTTTTTCTTTTGCAATTGATTCCCAATGATTTTTCAAAAGCAATTGGGAATTTATTTTAGCAACGATCTTGACTAACAATTCTTCCATGGATTTCTCATGTGAATTTGGAATGACAGACATTGTGGAGTGGAGATTTGTCAAAACCGAAGGTTGACATTGATAATCATCATGAGGACCCCACAATATACACAAGAAAAACTGGAATATTATGAAGTACAGCTTTATTGAACTCCTCACCTCTTTTCACTAACCCGTAAGCTCTAGATAAGTGTCTTGTCGGGTTTGTTGAGGAGTTTGAGTTATTTGGCACCGTGGAGGTTGGTCGTGATATGGATAGTCGTAATTGTTACAAGGAAATGGATTCTGCTTGACAATCGAAGTGGAATGGGGACCTCCACGTTCTCACAACAAAATGATTGTGTGGGTGGTCATGTGAATAATATGGAATTTGGTCATTTCAAAGTCCTCGAGTGTTACCGTAAAACTGCTCAGACAAACGTGTTTCGGATTGACACTCAAATCCTTGGTGAGGACCTCCACAAAATTCACAAAGAGAATGTTGGTTATATGAAGATAAGTCGGTCGTGGTGGGTAATTGGCAAAATTTGAGGGTCGTTAAATGAGTTCGATTAGATCATAATCAAATGAATTCCTCGAACCACAAAACAAACAACTCCGCTTCACGGATATCATTACCACATAGTACACATGTACACCAACGATGTGGTGAACCATAAAGAGGCTCACCACAACCGACACAAGGAATAAACGATTCTATTTGAGAATTATGAGAAGGAATCGATTATTCAAAGAATCAACAAAACCAACATGGTGATCTCGAATGACTATCAAGTCTCAAGAACATTTTGAAAAATCGGTAGTGGGACAAGTGGTGTGCTCGAGAGCTAGCAATTTCCACCACTCCGCTATGGTCTCCTGCCTCGTTCTGAGAAACGTGAAGATTAGGCAAGTCATTCTTGCGAGTCACCGGTCCGATTTCGCATGTTTGCTTTAACCAGAATCGTGAAAGTTTAGAATCAATTCTAGACGGTTTAGGAGCAATTGAGGGATTAGATCTTTGATAACCGTGGGTTGGACGATTTAGTACCTCCATTATCGAGGGAAGTACCGGTCCTTGTCACCCCGGTTTCTCGCTCCATTTCCCTACGCAGAATCAATGGATCTTCACGAACAACACGAATTCTAGACATTTGTGACAAAGTCCAAGCTTTCAAACGTCCTTAATTCGTCGTAGTCGAGAGATTCCATGAGGATAGAAGTTTAGAATCAAATGTATAGAGGGTAAAGGGATAAAGAATCAAAAGGGTAGGAGGGTAAAGATGAATATTTTGGTATTTTTGAAAACATGATGCAAAACAAAGGATGAAAATCTTTTGGGTTTTGGATTTTATAGATGATATAAACAAGGAGTGATGTCAAATCACTAACTGCTAAACGAAGACTATTAGCATCGCTCCCGCAATGGCGCCAAAATTTTGATCGCCGAACAGTCAAGTTTTTCACGCGAAATGATCACTGGAATGACCAACCGTAAGGAACTTAAAACACACACACCAATTGCAATTTAGATCGGGAGAGTATAGAGTCTCCCGGTCGTTATGTCCCAAATGTCATGCGAGAATAGTCAAACGAAAGTGATCGAGAAGATTTGAACGAAAAGAGATGTGAGTGATAGTAACTACTAAAAAGCCCATAAACCATGTGGGCTTAAATGCAAATTAAAGGAAATTAAAAGATAAAAACTATTAAATAAACGCTATCACTATATTTAAAATGATGAACGTTTAAAATTTAAAACTTAAAACTTACGCTTAAATAAAAATTACGCGAACAAAATAAAAAGTGAAATCTAAGAAATAAAAGTCCTAAAAATATGAAAATACATTTTACAATCCTAATGATAAAAGAAAATTTATAGAAAAGGAAAATTATTTTTACAACTATTTAATTAATTATTATTAATTAAAAACTATTTTTAACTATTTAATAATTACCTAAAATACAAGAAAATAGGAAATAAAGCTAGAAAAATAAAATTATGAAATGGAAAAGTCTAAAATATCAAAATAGAATTTTCAAAACTTTTTGTATTTTTCTGAATATTTTCTATTTTCTATGAATTTTAAACTATTAAAAACTAATTAAATTACTTAAAAATACAAATTTAACTAAGAAAAATATGGAAAATATTTTTTCTCTTTTATATTTATCTTAACTTAAGAAAAATGAAAATTATTTTTTGAACCTTTTCTTAATTTTTGTATTAAAAGCTAATTAAAATGCTTAAAACTAATTTAAATTAAGAAAAATAGCAAATCAACTTGGAAAAATATGAAAATTTCAGGAAAAGTCTAAAATAATATAAGGAAGCTAGGAAAATGGAAAACAAGGGGTTATATGGAGGAATATGAATCGATAAGCCAAGTGCTTATAAATAAGCACTGGATAAGCTAAAAGCACACCAAAAGGTACCAAACCAAAGGAGAAGCTCTAATATGCTAAAGTAACCAATATGAAACAAGAAAAACAAGCTAAACCCTCTGGATCACAATTTACTCGATTTGATGAAATGAGCTTTTGCTTAAACACAGATTGAGGTGCCTACTTTGAGCTTATGCGAAGCTCCAAAATACGCTAAAAGGAAAACCACAAATTGAACCTCAAAAGGACCTGGGTAAGACCATGTAAACCAAAATCAAACCAGAGATGCTCGATGAACTCGTGCAAAGATCAAGAATGTGCAAAACTCGTTGTTCACCGAGTTTTGCACAGGCATGATGTGACTTTTGGACGACTAAATTGGAGCATGTAAAACTTGAGAACATTCAACAAAATTCATTTACCCTAACTAGACCAACCGAACTTGTGATTCCTGAATTGCAATGGAATTGATCCAAAGGTGAACCCATGGCACATTAATGAAGTTTTGTAAAAACCTGCCTATGCAACTTTTGACTTTATGAAATCAGTTAAGAATATTGACTTTTGCCAACTTTAAGCTTGATTTGTGAAGTGAATATGTTGTTATAGGATGAATGAAACCTAATGCAAGCTACATATATAATATCCTAACACAGATTAAGATTTTGTTTTGCAAAAATTTTAACAGATAAGCACTTAGAACAGTTGAGACATGATTTTGACTTTTGTTGTTCTAAAGTTTAAAATAAAGACTAGACTGAGTACAAATAAGCTATACAAGCATAAAACAATAAGCTTTAGCAAATGAGCAAACCTCAATTACAGCTAAACTATCAAATCCAAACACCCCTTTAACAATCTGATAAGCTATTTAAACTACTTAAGCTCTTTCAAATACCTAGCTAAATTGATCAAATTAAGTTTAAATGACCTAAATACAAATATATAAACAAAGTTTACACTAGTGGTGACCTCGGATAAACAGATAAGCATAAGATGTAAAATGGCTTGAAACTTGAAAATTAGAAACTCACTCATTTAGGTCCAGCCCATGTTGCAGGTTAAGACCAAACCCAAGTTCACTATACTAAACCATTTCCAACCAAAATCCAACTTCTGATTCAACCCATTTCCAATTCATACCATTTTTGCTCCAAGTTGACTTTCGTTGACCAATATTCTAAATTGCATGAAATTTAAATTTGAGCTTATAAAAAGCTATAGTAAGCTAGTTTAAGCTTGTTTGAGCTTACAAATAAGCTTATTGAAGCTTATACATGTGAGTTTAAAATTGCAAATTGTAACAGTGAGCTTGAAATACTAATTTTAACATAAGCTTGAATTGATATTTAAGAAGACTTGTAATACACTAAAGTGCTTTCACTTGATACAATTAAACTTAAAATACAACTGAAAACCTTTTAAGTCCAAGGAATTAAAATCGACATACATTTTAAAATTAAACTAACTCACTGTTTCCTCTTTCTTCTTCCTCTTTATACTTCAAGTAGTCTTGCCACGTGTCTCGATCACTTCCCACCACACCGAGAGCCAATGGGAGAGTTTCGGACTTTGGCCATCTTATCTGTTTTGGCGGGAAAATCAATTTGACCTCTGTTGACTTTAGGCGCCACTGGGGGGTGGAGTAGGTGATATGATGAGGGGTTGAGGTGATAAGGTGCGCAGGATAAGGGTAGTGGAAAAGGTGAGTTGCAGGTTTTCGAGCAAGCAAGTGGTGGTAAGGTGAGGTGGAGGAACCCGGTGTTTGATCGGTTTGGTTTGACCGAGGTCAAAAGAGAGAAAGGGTCAAAATGGGTTACATGGCGGGGGTTCACATTGTTTGACAAGCCAAGGATTAATATATAAATGACAAGGACCTTTGTGAAATTTCTCGAAAATGTAGGGACTAGAACGCCAATTCATCAAAGATGTTTCGTGGGCTGAATTTGACAAGTTCCAAAATACAAGGACCAGTTTGACATTTTCAATTTTCCAGGACCAAACTTGACATTTTGAAAGTTCGAGGACCTTTATGCCATTTAACAAAAGATTTATTCAAGGACCATTTTGACAAATTAGAATATTTGGGGACCTTGAATAACATTTTTCTTTATTTAGATTTACGAGTGGACCTTTTTGACAACTTTTGAAACTTGGGGACTAAAGCGCCAATTATGCAAACTTTATCGCTTTTCACCGATTTTGATGTTTTGCATTTAAAACATATAAAACACTTATTTGTGATATTTTTATCATTTTGATGCATTTCGAGTGTTTTCGGATGTTTTGCGTTTAATTGATACAAAATGATGAGTATTTAGACACTCATCGAGGCGACGGGTTTCGAGATTATTGAATCCACGGACATGATTGCCAGGGGTGTTGGTCTCAAGAGAGATGTTCAGAGTATAGACGCTAGAGAATGAAAAATCAAACTCATATACATGCGACATATCGAAGCCTATATAGAAGATGAGTTAAATGAAAGAGATGTTTTGAGATTAACCAATGATTATCTAACGTTTTTACTAAATATTTATTAACAATGGTTTTTAACACTCTAATTGCTTAAGGTTTTGACAAATATGTGGATCATTACTTTTAGAAAGATAATGATTTTTAATCTTGCATGAAAACTGCTTTTCCAAGATGGGACGGATCCCACGGTTCCTTTACAAAAGGATCCGCTAGTATATCTTCCGGATCCAGTGGATCTCAGAGTAACATAAACAAATTTGATAAAAATATAGGTTTTACAGTTTTTATACCACGAAATATGTTTTATCCTACATTTTCTTTTAGCATGCATACATGACTTCTAATGTATCACGAAAGGATATAAAACATATAAATCAAAAGAAATGATAAACACATTATAACAATAATAACCTAGATAAACTAGATTATTAATAATATTGCATTTCAATACTAAGGATGATACAAAGGATTGGGTATATGACTCCAATATAGATTAACAACATAAAGTAAATGTCTCCGATGTGAACTTCATCATAGGGAACACAAGTGCGATGAGTGTTGTAGGCGATGAGCACGAGTGCGATGTAAATCATGTTGATGACGGATCTTCTTGGTTTTGATTGAGATGGAATGAGGAGGAAGATGAAGTTTTTGAATGAGAGGAAATTTTTGAAATTGGAAGATTTCAAAAGTGAGGTTTGATGAGATGGTCGACGGTGGGAGTTTTTATAGGGAAGGAGGAATTTTGAAATTGTGTTTTGTTTTATTATTGGATTAAAAGAAACAAAAATAAGTTTTATATACCACGACTTTAGACGAGAAATAAAACACGATGTGACAAAAAGGCTTCCTAATGAAGCTTCATGTAAAACATGTAATTGCACAAAAGATAATCATATAAATACCTAGATGGGTATACTTAATTATCAAGCAAAGTAAAAGAAAACATACCTCTAGCGACTTAGGAATGTCTTTACAAATGACACAAAGAAGTGTCACTTAGACTATTCCCTCGCCTCATTTAAGATACCTTCTTAAGGAAGGTATTCTTGTTACCAAGCGACCCTAAAGCTTGGTGGGTATGAGCTTTGACTAATCAACACGACAAAGAAGATTAGTGCAATAAAAAAATATTGTTATCAAATCAACATCCAAACATATAGTTTTGAAAAAACATGGTGTTTATTTTTATGAAAGAACCTTCTTTGTAGTTTTCAATTAACTATGGATCGTATCAAGTTTTTAAAGTACAATATACTTCAAGAAACTTGGTAACGAAGCTCTTATGCCACTTGTGGAAAACTAGAAGGGGGGGTTGAATAGTTTTACCAATTAAAACTTCCTTTTAAACTATTTAGATCGACTTATGTCAATCTATTTGGTTGTGTGTGTTGGATGTTGATAAACAAGCATATAAAGATATGTAATGAAAAGATAAGAGTAGAAGCACAAAACCACAACGCGAGTATTTATAGTGGTTCGGCTAAAAGGACACCTTCCTTGCCTACTCCACCCCCGAGTCACCTACTCGAGAGTTTGTAAACACTACACCAATCTCCTTATGGTATGGAGAAGCCTTCACAATGTCGCTTAACCTTTTTCCGGTACAAAGCTAAATACCGAGTTCTTTCACACCAAGGCGAACCACACCTAACACAACGTTGTTTACCCTTTATACGGTGCTAGGCTAACCACCGAGTTCTTTCACACCTTAGGTGAACTACACCTTCACAACGTCGCCTACCCTTTATTAGGTACTAGGCTAAGCACCTAGTTCCATTGCGATAGAGGAACTACTACCACACTACACCAACGACTAATCCCAAAGGAGATCTACCTTTACAACATCATCAAGGACATCAATATCCTTGGATCTAATGCTAGTCTATCTAGTACATCGAAACACACCATATCGAATGTACATCTAAGGCACTTTTCACTAATGCCTTTGACTAGATCTACAAGACACCTTTCACTAATGTCTTGTGTCTTTACTCAAGCACCTTTCACTAATGCTTCAAGTCTTGACTTCTAAGCACCTTTCACTAATGCTTCTTGTCTTGACTTCTAAGCACCTTTCACAAGTGTTATCCTATGAGACGATAGATACCATTCACTAATATCTTCGCCTTGACACTTAAGACATCTTTCACTAATGTCTTCAACACTACACTTCTTTGAAGAAAGAAAGAGATCATCAACAAGAGGACTTCAATAGCCTTGATGATGAGGAAGCATGGCAACTCATGGACTCGAGTTTGCTTGACTTCAAAGGTGGTGATCTTGCCTTTAAGAGGAACCTAGAAGATCACACAAAACAAAACTACAAACATAGATCTCTTGGATCTAAGGTTAGAGATTTAACCTCGGGGAGAAAGTGTATTGGAAAGAGTGAGAAATAATGAAGAAATGGCTCACTATTTATAGAGGAAAATCCCATCGCCCGGATCCCACGGATCCCTTCCCTCGGATCCGGCTAGCACAAAGCCGTGGATCCGTGGAACGCCCTCTTTGCCCATGGGTATTTTGGTTATGGGTCATGGGTCATGGGTTGAACCATGGATCTTTGGATAGATACAATGTATCTTTAAGCGCAATGCACTTAGTCACTTGGGTATGGGTTGATCCATGGGTTATGAATATTATCCATGTATGATATAAGTAGAGGTGGCAAAATGGTTGGGTTGGGTTGGGTTGGGTCTTGGGTCTTAGATGGGTATGGGTCTAGATGGGTCATTTGGAAGGATGAGTCTAGATGGGTATGGGTATAAATGGGTAAGAGTCGGGTCGGGTCGGGTTTTTTTGGGTTTTGCTAGTTTTTTTTTTTTTTCATCATGGAACATAATAATTAATTATTGTAAACAAAGACAAAAAGTATTCAATATCAAATTTTTACGCCACCGCTTTTTCACGCTGCTCGCTTGTTTACGCTTTTGTCCGCTTTTACACTTATTCGCCCTGCTTTTTTCGTTTCGTCCATTTTGACCTTTTTACGCTTTTATCCGCTTTTGCGTTTCGTCGCCCTTTTTTCGCTTTTGTCCGCTTTACACGCTCGTCCCGGTTTTTACGCCGTCGCTTACACGTTTTCATCCGCTTTTTACGCTTTTGTCCGCTTTACACGCCGTCCGGTTTTACATTTTCGCCGTTTTACACGCCGTCCGCTTTTTACGCTTTTGTCCGTTTTACAAGTTTCGTCCGTTTTACACGCCGCCCGCTATTTTACGTTTTGTCCGTTTTACACGCCGCCACTTTTGTTATGTTTTGCCTGTTTCGCACATCGCCGTCCGCTTTTACGCCGCCGGTTTTACGTTTCGTCCGCTTTTACGCTTTTGTCCGTTTTGCGTTTCGTCCATTTTTTAGGTTTTGTCCGCTTTTTTACATTTTCGCCGCTTTGTTACGCTTTTGTCCGTTTCACACGTTTCATCCGCTTTTCACGCTTTTTCACGCTTTTGTCCGCTTTTTACGTTTTTGTCCGCTTTTACACGCCGTCTATTTTTACGCCGCCTTTTAACGTCTTTTAACGCGTTTTGTACGTTTTCACGCCGTCCGGTTTTATGTTTTATCCGTTACACGCACGTTAGTTATTTTACTTTTTGTCCGTTTTACGCGTTTCCGCCCATTTTTACGTTGTTCGTTTTTACGCCGCCGGTTTACTCGTTTTCCGTTTTTACGTTTACCGCTTTTTCACATTTCCGCTTTTTTACGTTTTGTCCGTTTTACGCGTCTTTTTTACTTTTCGTCCGCTTTTACACCTTTTATGTTTTTTTTCTGTTTTGCACCTTTTCGCCCCTTTTTAATCTTTTATCCGTTTTGTCCGTTTACACGTTTCCGTCCATTTTTACGTTTTCGTCCGTTTTACGTTTTCGCCGGTTTTATACATTTCGTTCGCATGATGTTTTACGTTCGCCGTTCGCTTTTTACGGTTTTGTTCTGCCGCACGCTTTCTACGGTTTTTTTTCTTTCTTTACTTTTGGACCGCTTTACACGATTTTTGTTTATCCGTTTACACGCTCGTCTGTTTTACGTTTCGCCTTCGAAACGAAAAATAGACTAAAACGTAAAACAGAGGAAAACTTAAAATACCGACGAAACGATTAAAACGGACGAAAACGCTTAAAATTGATGAAACCATGTAAAACGGACAAAACCTAAAAACGGACGAAACGTAAAACGTAAAGATAGACGAAACGTAAAACCGACGAAAACGTAAAAACCGAGCGATAACGTAAAACGGACAAAACGATAAAACTCGACGAAACGCAAAACGTAAAATGTCAAAAACAGACGAAAACGTAAAAGGACAAAATCGTAAAACAAACTAAACGTGAAAAACGGGTAAAACGAAAACAAAAAACATAAAAATAAACGGACGAAACGTAAAACCGGAAAAAACGAAAAAAGCGTCAAAACGAAAAAGCCTGACGAAACGTAAAACGGACAAAACGTAAAAACCTTACGAAACGCAAAACGTAAAAATTTGTCAAAAGGGACAAAACGTAAAAATGACGAAACGTAAAACGGACAAAATCAGAAAGCAGATGGAAACGTGAAAAACGAGCGAAACGTAAAAAGCGGACAAAACGTAAAAACGGACGAAACGTAAAACGACAAAACGTAAAAAGCAGACAAAAACGTAAAACCGACGAAAACGTAAAACCGACGAAAACGTAAAACGGACAAAACGTAAAAACTCGACGAAAACGCAAAACGTAAAAGTGTCAAAAGGGACAAAACATAAAAGAACAGACGAAAACGTAAAACGAACAAAATCGTTAAAAAGACGAACGTGAAAAACGCCGAAACGTAAAAAGACAAAAACGTAAAAACGGACGAAAACGTAAAACCGATAAAACGTAACAAAACGGACAAAAACGTAAAACCGACGAAACGTAAAACCGGACAAAACGGACAAAAGGTAAAAATGCACGAAAACGTGTAAAACGGACAAAACGTAAAAATAGACGGCGTGTTAAAACGGACAAAACGTAAAAACCGTTAAAAGCGAACAAAACGTATAAAAGGACGAAAATGATAAAATTAGGCGTGAGTGATTTTTATAATTTTAGTTAACAATCAATTTAAACCATGTAAATATTGTACTAGACCCATATGGGTATATTATTAGACCCAACTAGACCCATCAATATTAATTAATTAAAATAAACTATACCCAACTAGACCCATCTATTAAAATAAACTAAACCCATTTAGACTCATCTCATTAAAAAAATTTACCCAACTAGACCCAAATTTAACCATTGGGTCTTAAATTGCCACCTCTAGATATAAGCATTATGTCATGCAATGGGTTATGGGCTTTGGGTTCACCTAACCACATTCAATGATTTGCCCAATGGGTTGTGATACTTAAGTTTCTACCCATTTATATTACCCAATATACTACATACTAGTTATGTATATTTTATCCAAATATGTAAACACTAGTTGTTGTACATATGTATTACTTAAATCATAAAAACACTTATACTTGTTTTAGTGTTTTATGAAAATGTGAATATGTTAGAAACTATTAGTTTAAACCATTTACGTATTTTATTTGTTTCGTTAATATGATTTTACGTTTGTTATCGACAAAACATTAGAAGATCGTAAAATATAAATAAACGTTTTTACGGCTTATTTGTATTAACACTATGATAATTTGGATCCTAGTTTTCGAGAAAATTATATGGTTATATGTTTATATTACCTTGGGTATATTTTATTTTCTTGAAAAGTTGTATTATCGAAAATACTAATACTTGAACTTTTTTTCTATAGAAATGGCTCAAAACAACGATAACACTAACATCGACTAAGTTCGCTCAAAAGTTTTTTGATCGAGAAAATTTGAATGGCTCTAAGAATTTCAATGATTGGCACCGCTCTTTGAGAATTGTCTGTAGAGTTGCCGATCGCTGGATTATCCTACACGCCTTGTCTCACCGAATCAAAGACTGCCGCACCTCAAGCGGAAAAGGATGCTTGGAAAATTGAGTATAAGTGTCATAACGATGCGGCTTGCCTTATGTTGGGAACGATGGAACTCGCTTCTCCAAAAGCGGTTTGGCGCTTCCCATTTAACATGCTCAATGAACTTCGAACTATGTTCGAGAAACCGCATTGTTGAGATTTATGATTTGATCGATGCACTTCACGGTACCAAGCAGGAGAGGGTAAACCCGTAAGTGCTCATGTATTGAGATGAAAGTATACATGGACCAACTAATGGCACTTGGCAAAGTTTATGAAAATGACATTGTTGTGAACTTGATCAACATATCCCTTAACAAGGATTTCAATGGTTTTGTTCGAACTTCAATATGCAATCGCGTGGGAAGACGATTCATCGACCTACACGCATTGCTAATTGATTATGAAAAGGGTTACCTCATAAGGCTCCTACTCCCGATTACTTGCTATTCGTGGTGGAAGGATAAATAAGCCAAAACCGCAGTGTGAACAACAAGAAGGTGAAGGCCAAAGGAAAGTTCATAAGGGTAAACAGTTATGGCCTATCAACGGAACCCAAGAAGTACCCTACTCCTAGGAAGGAAAATCCTAAAAGGATCAAGCATGCCACCACTGCAAGGTCGTTGGGCATTGGAAGAAAGCGTGCTCTATCTTGATGAATTGCGGGCAAATAAGATGAAGTATGTTGGGTCCTTGGGTGCCGGTCCTTCAGGTAACTTATTTGTAATTGAATTATTTACTCTAAATCATAAAAATTCTTGGGTATATGATATTGGATGTGGTATTCATATTTGTAATACATTGCAGGGGTTTAGAGTGGAGAGGAAGCTAGCCTATGGGGAGCAATATTTGCACGTGGGCAATGGGGCACATCATTGTTGAAGCCATAGGAACGTTTAGTTTAGTATTGCCTTCTGCTTAATCGTTATTGAACAATTGTCATTACGCACCTTCTATAATTAGGCGTTGTTTCCTTTTCAATATTGTTGGATGATGATTTTACTCATACTATTTCACGTAATGGAATTTATGTTTCTTTAAATGGTGTATTTTATTTTAATGCGATTACTGTGAATGGTGTGTTTGAAATTGATGTGATTGGAAATGAATCTAACAAATATAATAATTCGATGTTTAGCATCAATAAGAAACTAAAGTTGGCCTTGAATTCTTCTTATCTTTGGCATTGTAGACTTGCTCATATAGGCAAGGCTCGCATGCAAAAGCTACAACACGAAGGGCTTTTGAAAAATATCAATGATGAATCATTTGATAAATGTGAGTCATGCATATCCGGGAAGATGACGAAGAAACCTTTTCATAGCAATATGGAGAGCGTCGATCTACTTGGTCTTATTCATCTTGATGTGTGTGGACCACTTAGACATGTGTCAAAGAGAGGTGTTAGCTACTTAACCTTTATCGATGATTTGGCCGTTATGGTTATGTTTATTTACTTAAGCATAAACATGAGGTGTTTGAAACATTTAAGGTTTTCAAATCAAGTAGAGCGCAATTGGGAAAGAAGATTAAAGTTCTTCGATCCGATAGAGGAGGCGAGTATCTAAGCCAAGAGTTTAAAGATTACTTAGCTGAGAATGGACAGAATCTCACTTCTCCATATACTCCACAACAAAATGGTGTATCTGAGAGAAGAAATCGTACATTGTTGGACATGATACGATCTATGTTTAATCTTACCACTTTACCTTTATCCTTTTGGGATTAATTACGTAAACTTTTGGCGAGGACATGTCCTCACCAAAAGTGTGGTGGGGCCCATTTGTTATCTTCGACTCCGAAAATACGTGGGCCCAACTTGTTCTCGCTAAAGTGTCCAAACTATCGTCGGCAAAAGCTTTTCACGGCGGTGTTTTAGCGAAGACCTTTTGGAGAAGACATGTCCTCGCCAAAAGCCCCAAAAAGTCTTCTTAAATGTCCCAAATGTTGTAGTGTATATAAGTTAAACATTATACAAGTCTAAGCTATTGGATTGTCAAGATAAAGTTTGGATATATGCTAACAAGTTTGCATGTGTAGATTCGTAAATGCTTTAAGAAGCATATAATGAATTTGTGGCTCGACTCTTGGTTACACGAGAGCTTGTGAGTCGATATACTGAATGAAAGAAGGCACAGTTTGAATGTGGATGCTGATCTTATTGTAAATCAAGGTGTCTCGTACTTCATGACATGTAATCACCTTAAGTTATTGTAACTGGCAGTATACAAATTATCCGCTCTAGTGGACGATGTTCTGATGTAGCGTATGTAGGCATTTTTGTAGATGATTTTCCCAAAAGGTTTATGTTTAGACTGTTGTGTTGTAGTCTGATAGAATTAGCAATAGGATGTCATGTGTTTGGTTAGATAGAGTTATAAATGCTGTCATAAAACTAGATTTGTAACCATTTTGCACATCCGGGAATAAGAAATATATAAATGCAAGTCTTAGCATAGTTTGTGCTTTCGGCTTTACATTGTAAGTTGTAACTTTCGGATCAGTTGAAATTTGTTTTTGTTTTTTTCTTTTCTTTTGAGTAAAAACTGTTATGAAGTTATGTTGCGTTATTGAAGATCTTTGATGGTTTTATGTGTTTATGAGTGAGATGGTTTTATATGTTTGATGTTTGATCAACAAGATCACATTTCTGAGTTCTGATAATGGAACATATACTGACTTTCTCCTCGCCCGAAGGTCACTTCACCCTCAACCGTTGGTAGAGCTTCTTCTCATTTATCCTACGCACGACGTCAACAAAAAGAGGCATGAGAACCAAAGCGCAGCATAGTTTTATTTTTTAACTTTAGTATACTAGCTAGATAGCCTAGTTAAAAAGTTGGTTATCTAGCTTGTGAAAATTTTGAAAGTTCGTTTCTGTTTAATGGACTTGACCCTAAAAATTCGCTAAAATCCCTTTTTTTTAAGTAATTCTCACCAGAAACCCGCCCAAAAAATAACAAGTAAACGATGACAACGTCATACCTAAGGATAGTAATGTACGGAGTAGGTGGAATAGTAGTAACCGGAGCGGCGCTAAGTATAGTAATGTACGGAGTAGGCGGAGTAAACGATGACATCATACCTAAGAATAGAATTGTACGGAGTCCGCTTGTTTACATTCCGTGTTCAGCTGAACATCAAAAGGTTTATACTGAGTGGTTCACTCTCGCTGATTCAGGTTCACTTATTATTTAGGTTTATTTATTTTGATTGATATATATTTATTTATAAAATTTTGGATTGGATTATTGTAGATGGTGATGGAAGGATAACAGTACGTGATGCTAAGAATTTCTTTGCTATGTCTGGTTTATTTGAACACGATCTTAAGAAGGTAGCCCTAACTTTTATAATGAATCGTCAAGTATCACTGAGTTTTCATGCCTAGTGTTTGTAGTTTAGATAATGAGTGTGCTTTTTTATACTGCATTATGCGAGTAAGGGGGTGTTTGGATTATCTCAAGTATTATGGGCTTATTGAGATTTGGATAAGCGCCTACCAACTTGAGCTTATGCACTTGCGTGCTTTTGCAAATCTCAGATTAACCCATAATAATATTTAGCTAATCCAGACACCCTCTAGCTTTCTGTCTTATCAAAATAAATATACTTGAAACTAGTGTCTGGTAACGCCCATTTTAGAAGCTGAATAAAAATAGCCAATTAGCTTATGGTCTAACTTCTAAGCTAAAGCTTACCTAAGCACCTCGTAAGATATGAGTTTGTTTTGATTTTAGTTAATAAGGTTTATGGATGGCGTAGGTTCTGTTATTGTAACTCATTGATATAATAGTGAGATTTAGTAAGATAGGAACCTTATTGGTTAACTCCTTGATAAAAGATGGAGATACTAGATAGGCTTACCGCTTTACCCAATTGAAAAAACTAGAATTTTAACAACTTAATGAAATTAAGCGCTAGACAACAAAGCATGAGCTCGTTCTATTTGTGGTGATTATTGCTAATTGTGTTATTAAAACACAATAAGCTCAAAAGAAGTGTTTGGGTAAAGCTCATGATAAAAGCTTATTAGGTTATTTGTGGTAAAAAAGCAAGTTAGCTACGAATTGAGCCTTATTGATTATGCATTAGCTCTTAAGCTTATGGGGGTGTTGCTTTTAGCTTATTTGAAAATTCAAAAGCCAATAAGCTCATCTTTTAGTAGCTTATGAGCTTATTTAACCTCAGAAGCTCAAGTTTAAAACAAACTCCCCTAAGTTTACTTAAAGAGGCAAAGACCTCCTAATAGTTGAGTGTCTTTTGGTTACTACCTCCGACCTAAATAAATGTCCACTTTGACTTTTTATAGTCTTTCTTGTTCAACTTTGACCTTAACTAATTTTGTTTAGGTTATATAATACTGATGAAACTTATACCAATGAAAATACATTTAAAACCCAATCCATTCAAATATTTTACATCAAGTATTATATAACACAAACAAAAATATTTTAGGTCTAAGTTGAACAAAAAAGACTGCAAAAAGTCAAAGCGGACATTTATGCATGCAGCCTAAATATGCTGATAATATGGCGTTTAAATAAGTTAGGAGACCTGTTGTTCGATAACTGATTTACTGGAGTGGGGTACACATTAAATGATGCAGGTGGGCAGATACTAGATAGGCTTATCCTGTTGAAAAAACTAGAAATCTAGAATTTAGACAACATTGGACCAAATAAGAGACATCTTACATGCTTACTTTAAGAAAATTAGTGAAAATAGTACCTATAAATGGAAAGAGCCTGACATCCGATATTTGACATTCTTTTGGAAATGTAAGTGAAACCTGAAATAGCTTGTATATATGACAAACAGGATTGAATGTGTCAACCACATGTTTGGCCTCTTTTTTTACGTGTTTAATATGTTTAAAAGGGCCAAATATAATGTACCTAACAGTATAATCATTGTCAGTAGTACAAGACGCCATTGATTTCAAATCATCATAGGATGCTTAGGTTTTTTTTATGCATACTTTGGGCCAGAATGTGTAGGGTCCCGTTTCAATAGTGTTTTTCCGTGACTATGTCCCGCCTTTCCATTTGATTGCTCGGTCTAAAACTTACACTCTTTTTGTATGTCAGTTCTTTCAATGACAAACCTATTATTAATTCGGTTACTGCTGGGCCAATTGGGACTGAGCTATTTGAGAAAGAGCAGGATGATATTCTTAGTGACTTGAAAGAAATACCTAAGAAAGCTTGTGATCGCAAAGTGTTTTTTTAAAACTTTAGGCTCTATTTGGTTATCTCATGTTCCTTGTTTCTCATTTTTATATGCAAGCTCATGCTTGTTGATTTGTGAGCTAAATGGATCCACTTAGGTGTCCATAAAATGGTTGTATCGCCTGTGGATATGGAAAAAGGTGGCTTTGATAACGGCTCAGATAAGAAGTCAAAATGGATTGGAATTGGGCTGCTAAAACACTTCTTTTCAACAACTTATAAGAGTTTTTATATAAATGGTATCTCAAATTATATTTTTCAGTATCAATTATAATCTAATCTGTTAATGGGATCATTTAGCATGTTATATGCACCAAAGAAACAGACATCAGGATACCCTCAACCGGTTGGCACGTTTTTTTAAAATACTATTTTGTTTTACCCGTTGGAGTTTATATATAACCTGAATCGACCCATTATAAAGTTAATGGGTCAAAACCGCCACCTCTTCAGTATTCACAAAGCATGTTGACTTTCTATTATTATGTTTTGGAGCTAAAAGATGAGCACAAGGTATTCTGATAAAATTTGTTATATTGTTGATTTTTTCCATGTATTTTCCTTTACAGATCAGCGAGTTTGTAAAACGTGCTCGAGCAGCCAAGATTCATGCTTTTATCATAAGCCATCTTAAAAAAGAAATGCCCTAGATGATGGCCAAAGCTAAAGCTCAACAAAAACTCATTGATAACCTTGAAGACGTTTTCGCAAAGGTTCCCCCACCCACCCTTAAAACTACAACTTTGTGATATTTGCTATTGTACTCACGTGATTTTGTTAACAGGTTCAAAGGGAGCATCACTTACCAACAGGAGATTTGCCGTATGTTGAAACCTACAGGGACAGACTCAGCGGCTACAATCTTGACAACTTCCAAAATTTGAAGCCCAAAATGATCCAGACGGTAGATGATATGTTGAGCTATGACATTCCGGATCTGCTAAAGAATTTCAGCAACCCATATATTTAAAGTTAGAAGCTCGTGATATTGAGAAAACGGGGAATTTTGTCTATCATGTAATGGCGCTTGTATATATTCGGTAGTGTGTACCATGTCACTGGCATTGTTATTTTCAGATGTTTGCAGTTTTGAAGTTGAAGTTATGATAAACTTTGTTTTCTTTATAAATTGGTGATGCATTATGATTGATGTTAATGATTCAATCAATCTCAAAATTTGTTGTTTCGTTTTCCGTGGCTCGACCAAAGTTACTGCGATGCGTGGCTGTGTCGGGATTGTTCTAAGTTAAAAAAGTTACTTTGTTTAGGTGTCTTTTCACCTGACCCATATGTACATATACACACACAAGACACAATTATGCATACACACACAATAATGTACCACCTAAAGGCTAAAGCTAAGGTGATTCCCTTGCTTATTAAGGTGACAATATCAGACTATCAATGGTGGAGTGTGCAGGAAAATCGCTCGAGAGGACACATTTAATTTCTTTGTTAAAAACTACATTATAAATTGGTTCGTAAGGGGGGATTACAAAAAAAAGTCAAATATTTTCAAAATTTTACACTACAATTTTTTACGCTAAAAAAACACGTGACCCTTGTGACCCCGTATCTCCGCCCATGGGAGTGGGACGGGTTCAATTAACACGAAACACTTGCACGTAACATAAGTTTAATGACAAATGTATATTTACATAAATAGACTTATGCGGTTATGAATCAAATTGCATAAAATCTCAAAATGGTCAAACTATCACATTATATAAAAATCTCAAAATGATTAAAGTCTAATTACTATTATGCCCTTAATTACTTTTTAATTACTTTTCCACTTAATTAAACTTCCAAACGATGTAAACTTGACAACGTTAATAAGAGCACCCGTGTGATTGAAATCATAGCTCGTCGTGCCACATGGCAAGCTTGTTATGCCTCGCATGACACCGCCTTAGCTTGTTATCGCTCGCCATTCGAGCCCTCGTCGTTTGCACGGTGAGGGTTAAAGTTATACAATTGTCGGTGGTGATTTGTTTTTCCTTTTTATTCGTTTTTTTATTTCAAGTGTGTGTATTGTGTGTGAGGATTGGGAAAAAAGACGCAAAATTTTTGTTTTTTTTAGTGGGGTTAAATTGGGATAGGAAGTTGGGCTGGGTTTGTGATAACGTTTTTTTAACAAACATTTGTATTTTTTTGTTAATGTTTAATTTATAATTTTTTTAAGTAATGGATTTAATTTGGAAATATGTAAAAATAAAATAAAATTGTAAGTGGTGGGACCTAGATGAATAAGTTGAGGTTAGTTGTGAATGAAGGAGGGTTAGTTGTGAAGATTTGTTATAGTGATGTGACACTCCGTAGGCTCCGAATGAGTAACCTTGGCTCTTCGATCATAACACCTAATGCTCTAAGAGCATGTACATTAATAACACCATACCGGCGTTAACTTTAACATTTGGGGCGTTATATGGCGTTAACCAATGGGAGGCCCGCATTATAACGGCGTTATTAGGGCAAAGTTAAGCCCCTAAAAAAATTCATTTCACCCCCCTAAACCATTTCAAATAAATTTTCACTTAGACCCCCTCAACCTATTCAAATTCAATTTTAAATTATACTAGTTAATTCTGGGCGGGATAAATTCAAATTCAAATTTGAAATTTAAAAATCAAATATGAGCAGGATTTATTCAAACTCATAATCAACTCTGCCTATATATACAACTATACCAGAGTTGTTTAGAACACACAACACACACAAGTTACACACACAACTCACACACAAAAAAAATGTCTCGCATAGATTTTTCTCATCAATTCTCAAGTCCAGAAAAGTTACCGGAAACCAGCTTTCCAACTCCAACTCAGTTGCCGGAAACCAGCTTTCCAACTCTACCAGAGTTTGAAGTTTACTCAACACCACCTGAATCTGTCTTTCCGGTTTTCCAACCAGAAAATGTATTTTTAAACTCTCCACCTGTGAACAATCCAATTGTTCCGACTCTACCTGTCAACACTCCACAGGTGAATCTTAAAAACAACCCATTCGGGTTAAGTGAGGCTTCTCTTCGTCAGCTTGAACAAGATCTTGAAAACTATAAGGAGACTATGGAAGAACAGGCACGCGAGGAAGCTGCTCGTCGTGAGCAAGAAGCAAGGGAAGCTCAGTATCTTCAAGATAACAATTTTGACATAATGGAGACTCGGTTCGTTAATGGCGAGTTTAATTCCCCTTCAAGTTCTGAGGGTTGGGTCTCAGATGATTCGTTTTTTTAAGTTTAGTAGTTTTATTTTCATCAGTATGCGTTGTAGTTTTAATTTTTAATGTAATTCATGTTTAATGTTTAATGTACTTTGTGTTTTAATGTTAAATGTGATATGTTTTTTTTTTAATAAATGAAGTGTTTGTTTTAGTTTAGGTGTTGAAATTGAAAATATGAAATGTTAAAGTTTAACTTGAGATGTTATTGTTATGGGTGTTTTTTGGGGATGTTAAGGTGAAATGTTAAAGCTGATGTGACGCTGACGTGACACGATGTTAAACTTTAACATGTGTTATTGATGTACATGCTCTAAGATATGAATACATGACAACTTTTTTTTAATGCATGGTACTATTTCCTAAATTAAACTATTAATTTATTCATTTTTTTTTATTCATAATTATTTGTATGTATGACAACTTAACCAAATCACATAACTATAAGGCTATGCGCAGTGGAGGTCGAAACCTTCGGTTGGTTGGCTCGGTCGTGGTCGGTCCTCCCTTTGTGGAGGTGCCGGTCGTGTTCGGTTGTGGAAGAAAGACACCCAAACTCGGTTGGCTTGACAACCGAGTATAAACAACACTTAAACCTTTTTTTTTTTTCAAAACTTTACCACTTTTACAACATTATAAATACCAACCTCAAACACATTTTAAACACACAATTTCAAACACAATTCAACATAAAATTCACATTCTCTTTACGCAAAGATCATTATGGCTTGTCGTCTCTCATTATGTTATCGATATGCGAACGCACGCTCAAAATCAATGCGAACGATGATGAGGCTAGAAAAGACGCTATTATACGCTGGCCATCCAATTCTTTGAGGACAAAAGGAATGAGAAGTGCGGATGAGAGATGACTACAAGACTTGCAACGACATCAAGAATGAACGAAAAGGTGTTATCGAGAAATTTCGAAGGAGGAAGCCCGCAGAGATGACGAAATTATTGGCAAGTTGTGAAGTGTGTTCAACGGGTTACGAACAACATCAACACCAAAGTCAATTGGAGCTATCGGGTGAACAAAGATGATGATCCAGAGTCTCCGGTGAGGATCTCCGGTGAGCGAGAAGCTTTGTCTCGCCTCGAGGATTATATACCTCCGCGTTTGATCCCGTGGACGACTTTTCGATTAGGATTTAAGATTTAGGATTTATGTATTATGTATTTCGTATCGTTTAATTTTTAATATATTGTAATGTTTTATTTATTTTTAATGAATTTTAATTTTGTTTTAAAAATAAAAAAAAAAAAAAAAAAAAAAAAAAAAAATCTCAGTCACCACCTGTGGCAACTAGGTCGTCGTCAGGTCGTCGGAAAGAGAAAGCTGATGTGGCGGCGACGAACTAGGTCGCCTCTGTGCATAGCCTAAGACTAAAAGTATTAAGATCGAATGGTTTCGTGGGCCTACCCGAACCAAACGCATCCGCCTGGTACTCAAACCAAAAGGCACGTGTCCCCTTTTGATATGCAATGGTTTGGTCCGTTAGTGGACTAAATGAAATGTTTGATTTGTGTGTGTATTTTTTGTTTATGTTTACTTTTATGGGATATATTTTTTTGTTGTGAATGTGGTATCTTAACATGAGTATTTGGTCTATGATAGAGAAATATGAGTTGGCGTTAATGTGGTTAGGTTCTTTGTGGTCTTGGTGTAGCCTTATTACTATCATTCTAATATCACAACCATAATTGTTTATAAAATCTTGTTACTATTCACGGGTAGGACTTAGCAAGCCGACCAAAGCCCGCATCGAACTGAAAAACCGAGCTGAACCAGTCCGACCGAAACCGGACCGACCATATTCTGTTCGGTTTCTATACAATTATAATTTTTAGTTTTGGTTCGAACCAAAACCGAAAAAAATGCACCTAAACCATATAAACCGGACCGACACAAACCGAATTGAACCGAGTCATTTTGGTTTGGTTGGTTTCGGTTCGGTTCATGTATTTCATAAAACCAGTTTTTGGTTCGATTCGATTTTGATCGATTCAGTTCAATTTTGACTCTATAATCGGGCGGTACTCGCATGTAGGGCTGAGCATCGCAGACCCAAAACCGACCGAGTTCGAGAGGACCGACCGGACCGAAGGACCAGCGGTCCAGTCTCGGTCCGAATTGTTTTCCTATAATTTTCGTTACCGAGATATATCTTTTTTCTTACTCCCAAGGCGTCGACCACACGCCCTAGCATAGCCTTTCCCACAAGGACATCCACAATAGCGTCAGGGTAATCTAATATAAGACTCAACACTTCTTTAGATAGTATGTTAGTGTGTTTGGGTGACTAAACACCATATGGTTAGCTGAAGGAGACAATTTGAGTATCCTAGCAGATACACTGGTCTCGATTCGGTCCGGCGTACAAACCGACCATTTTGCCTTCTTAGACCGAACTAACCGAAGAACCGGACCGAACACATTCGATCCGGTCCTCAATCTAGATTTTTAGACTATTTCGGTCTCAGTCTTGGCCAGTCCGATCCGGTCCGGTGTTAGACCGATGCTTACCCCTACCACGCATGTAGGGGTGTTATTCGGGTTGACCCGGTCGAGTTCGGGTCAACTCGGGTCGGGTCAACTCGGGTCAAGCCTTAAAAAAACATATCCGAACCCGACCTTGTTTAGAACTCGGGTCGGGTCAACTCAGGTCGGGTCAATCGGGTTCGGGATCAACCCGAGTATTTTTACATGTTAAAGTTTTTTTGAGCCGGGTTAGTTGGTTCGGGTTCGAATCAGGTCAAGGCTAAAAAAACATACCCAAACCCGACCTTGTTTAAAATTCGGGTCAATTCAGGTTGATCCGAATATAACTTTGAACCCAATTAACTCGACGCGAATTAACTCGGGTCGGGTCAGCTCGAATGACACCATGAGAGTCGCATGTTGTAAAATAAAACTTTAAAAATTTGGGTAAAGATCACTTTTTAGGCTATTTCGATCTCGGTTTTGATCGATCCGATCCGATCCGGTGTTAGACCGATGCTCACCCCTACTCACCTGTTCTAAAATAAAGCTTAAAAAATTGGGTAAAAATAACTTTTGAAGTAATCTCAATAAATCAAAGAGAATCTCAAGAAGAAAAGAACAACTTCAGTCCTTCCTCAACAAAAACACACACAAACACAAAAGATGACGTCATACCTAAGCATAATAATGTACGGAGTAGGCGGCATAGTCGTCACCGGAATGGCTCTCCTCGTCGCATTTCAGGAGAAGCTCGTCTACGTCCCGGTGTTACCTGGTCTCACTAAATCTTACCCCATCACTCCCGCTAGGTTGCGTTTGATCTACGATGACGTGTGGCTTACGTCATCTGATGGTTTGAGGCTTCATTCTTGGTTCATCAAGTATTCTCTTGATTGCAGAGGTGGCTTTTATTTTTGATTTTGATTGATTTGAATTAGGGTTTATGTTGTTGTTTTTTACAGTTTGTGATTAGGGTTTACGATTCGTTTAGTTTGCGCGCTAGATGTAGATAAATAGCATTAGGGGGTGTTTGTTTCGTCTTATATAGCTCGCTTATGGCTTATTTGGTTTTCGCCTTATGTTTCATAAACTTAATTAGGGTTTAAGATTTGTTTAGTTTGCGCGCTAGGTGTAGGAAAACAGCATTATGAGGTCTGAAGTTGAAAGCGGTTAATTAGTTTCCCTAGGGACTAAGGGGGTGTTTGTTTAAGCTTATATGTGGGCTTATGAGCTTATTTGTGTTTCGGCTTATATTTCATAAGTCCCAATTTTCCGGCTTATTTCGAGACTTGTGGGCTTATATAAGTTTATTATGACATAATAATCTTATTTAAAGTCTCGAAATAAGCCGGAAAATTGGTGCTTATGAAATATAAGCCGAAACACAAGTAAGCTCATAAGCTCACATATAAGCTTAAACAAACACCCCCTAACATAGAATCAATGGTCAAAAAAGCCTAATATTAGGTTGTTATGATATTGAGTTTGATGGTATGTTGTGCTAACTTCATTCTTGGTTCATGTAGTACTCTAATGGTTGCAGAGGTGGATTTTATTTTAATTGATGTTTTTGGTTAATTAGGGTGTATGATATTGGATTTGATTTGAATTAGGGTTGAGATGAGTTTTAGGATTGGTAGATTTTGGGTGTGTTTGGCGCCGAGCATTTAGGAGCGTTGAGCGTTGTGATCTTTAGGGGGTGTATGTTTAAGCTTTTATGTGAGCTTACTAGCTTTCGGCTTATATTTGATAAGCCTCAATTTTCTGGCTTATTTTGTAACCTTTGGGCTTATATAAGCCGATAAGCATCAAAATAAGCCTGAAAATTAAGGCTTATGAAATAAAATCCGAAACCAAATAAGCTCGTAAGCTCACATATAAGCTTAAACAAACACCCCCTTAATGCTCGTTTGGCAAGCAGCAAGTAGCTTTATCTATTTTTTTCGGAATGCTCATTTTACAATGCTCCATGATGGCATGAAGTGGCATTTAGGAGCGTTGAGCATTTAGGAGCCGTTTTTTACACATTATGATTACACCTAGAGCTACGTTACCAAACATTTTTATAGAAAAAAACTGCTACTGCTTACTGCCCACTATTTGGAGATTATTTAGGCAATGTTTGGCACACCTATTAGTACCTACAAGGAGTAGTTGTTAGCGCAAGTAGTAGTGCTAGCAAGGAGGAATAGCAGCTGTTAGCAGTAGATGTTTGTTTCATAAAAGTATTTGTTATCAGCGAGTTGTAATTGTAGAAGCGTTTTTTAGCGGTAGCTTTTTGTTTTGTAGTAGAGTAGCTTTTTAAGTAGGTTGGTTGACAGTAAAAGCAAAATGCTTCTTTTACTAGCATTTCAAATAGGAGCTTTAATATTAAATCAAAAAGACAAATGCTCGTTGCCAAACATGCACTATATCTTAAATACTCCAAAAAGCGCGTCGTAATGGTCTAATTATTGTTTGGTTAGTTTTCATGCATATATGTGTACTTGTGTAGTTGATAAGTGAAGTGATGGCTTACTGATAACTGAAGTTTATATGTGTTGTTATATATAGGGAGATACAACATTGACATCAAGGGGTATCAATTGAAAGTTTTTGTTATGAGCTGGATTTGTGGCTAGATGTAGAAACATGTTTATGTGTGGATGTAGCCTTTTTCTGTTATGTCTTTTGCTGATAATTTAGTGTGTTTCTGTTGGTGTTATGAAAGATTGAGATAGTTGCTAGCAAATATGAATCAGATTGCGTTGAGTATGTTTTTGCTGTAAATATAGTGGGTTTTGTATGATGTTATGAAAGATTGAGATAGTTGATAGGATCTATGGATCAGATTGAGTTGACTTTAATTGTTTTTATGTCGTCTAAAACTGTAAATTGTAGTAGTTGGTAAAAATGACTAAAGTCCTAGACACTGCGTATAATGCATGAACTAGTATGTGATAGGATGGGATGGACATGGTAAATTGAACGCGTAATAACTAACAACCAAGAGTTGGGTGATAGGAGAGAAAGAAGGCGTCTACCCTCATAAGGACCGGACATTAAAGTTGAGCTCTATGCGTGGTCAAATTATAGATCACTATACATTCTTACGACGGAAGACTGGCACAACTCCAAATTAGATGTTACGGCATTGTAGAGGGTCACCCCATACCCGGTTCCGGGGGATTGGGTATTGTTGCTGACATTGTAGAGGTTTAAGAATAATGAACTGGATTTATGTAAAAATATCGAAGTCTATATAAATATTACAAGACATGCTTAAGATTTACTAGAGTTGTAGCTTCTTTATCACTCATTGTGATTAGTTATAGTCAAACCTGATACCTTATCTGATTTCTGGAATGGGCATTGGGTAGTTGGATATTTGCTTTAACTAGGACATAAAACGTGCACCAATAAAATAAAGTGGAATGCATCAATCTTCGCCTGTCCTACTAAAAGGAGATGAAACAGCACATATCAGATAACAGAGAAAACCTGTGAAATAGTTTCTAATTAAGCTCTTCCTATTCTTATCATCAGAACTAAAAACATTTTGATTTTTGTATTTGCAGGCCCAACTATTCTATTCCTTCAAGAAAATGCTGGAAGTATCCTTTTCTTGTTGATAGACCACCTGAAAGAAATTGCTGCCAATTTCTTAAATTTTTACTTATCTTGTCATTATTATACTTTGGTGGATTGGTGTTGTTGTAGGACTTAACCAATGAACCCACAGATATCGCACATCGTCTTGAGATGGCGCGGATAATGTTAGAAAAGTTGCACTGCAACATTTTCATGCTTTCTTACAGAGGGTATGTTCTTGTATATATTTTCAGGCGTGTCTGCTAGCAAAGGGCACTCCTGCTATAGATTTCTGTTTGTGTTCGTATATTAGGCTTTCCTAACCAAGTTACTATTTATTTTTAACTATGAATAGATATGGTGCGAGTGATGGTTATCCTTCTCAACAAGGACTCATAAGGGATGCTCAGGTTTCCATCTAGCCATACCTAGTGCATGATTTCTTTCTTCTTGCTTGAATTATTGTAACTGAATCTGCATGCTTTTTCGTTTTAAATAGGCCGCTGTAGATCATCTGAGCCAGAGGACAGACATCGACACCTCTCAGATAGTAGTCTTTGGAAGGTCTCTTGGTGGTGCAGTTGGTGCTGCAGTGACCAAAAATAATCCTGATAAGGTATGTCCATACTGATGTATGATTGATATTTTATTATTTGCCCTGAATTGAAAGAATGAAAGATGCATAGTTCATTGCCACTAAATATGAATGGAAAGGGATGAGAGAAAAAGTTAAATAATAGTTGAAAACAAGTACTATTTGATTATGGGTTTCGTTTCCTAGATATGATGAGAAATGGAAACCGATCTACAAATGGAGATGCTTGAAAGGGGTTTATGTTAAATTTTAAAGGGATTTAGGTAGATAAGGGTGGTGGCATTCATGCCACTCATACATACCTCACCACCCACCAATAGTATCATTCCACCTAATCTCATACCTCACTCATACCTCACCATACTTTTCTAGTGGCAACCATGATTCCATACCTCACTCAATTTTATTTTAATATTTCATTAATATTTGTGCTTCAGCTCACCCATGCCAATTCGGCATGCCATACCGAAACACAATCATACCGCACGAAACCGAACCACAGGCAACGGTGTTGCCGTGCGGTTTCAATGCATACCGAACCATACCGACACCCAATGCTACCACCCTAAGAAGTAGAAATGGGCACCAAGGGGGAAGGGGGCAAAGGAGCCGCAAACAGCTATTAAGTGGGCTTCTAACTTATCTTTGTACTGATGTTAACTTTCGGACCCACCGTAAGGAAGAGTCAGAAACTTTCTGAAAATTTGCATGTTATTGCATGTGAAAAAGCAATAATTAGATCCATGTGACAGGGAACTTTTCTGAAGTAAATCTAGGTAAGGAAGAGGTAGACACTTCCTGACTCCTGAGAATTAGGAATGCACTATTGCAGAAAGGATGTGGAGAATGATTTTGTCCAACCTTTAACGAGCATGCCCCTAAACTATATATTACATACTACAGATAATGGTTCCCACTCTGACCAAATGAACAGTAGGAGAGTTTCTGATTCCTGTGGCACGTGATTTCTGCCAAAAAAGCAACAAATGAACACAGACAAGTATTGATCATTTTATTTACGTTCTTGTCATGTGAAGAAGATACATCTAAATTTTAAGCAAACAGACAAATGAGTAATTACAGTATAACTCAACCACATGAGAGTTTTTCATGGCTCATTTTTCTTACAGCACTTTTGTTCATAATTATATGACATTAGGATTCGTATGCCATTTCTTGCCAGGTGAAGCCTCTAAGTTTGTCATTGCTGTTATTGTTTCAATACGTACTTTCTCTTTTCTTGTACCATTTGACCATCCTGGGAATCTGGGATAGATCGAGTATTAACATGCTATCACATTTGTCTCTCAAATTGCAGGTTGCCGCATTAATACTAGAGAACACTTTTACATCCATCCTAGACATGGCTGGAGTTTTACTACCCTTTTTGAAGTATTTTATTGGAGGAAGCCTCTCTAAAGGCCCCAAAATTCTTAATTTTGTTGTCCGTTCTCCATGGAATACCCTTGATATTGTTGGCCAGGTAAAGATATTAATTCCTGGTTGTAATTTCTGAATCCACAGAGTTTGTTGATGTTTCACACATATATGAGAATACTTATACCCTGTTATTGTTTGATGGTCTATTCCTTTCTGGACACAGGTTAAACAGCCAATTCTATTCCTTTCTGGACAACGAGATGAGATGATTCCTCCACTGCACATGCAGATGCTATATGCTAAAGCAGCTGCACGTAACAAACGTTGCACATTTGTTGAATTCCCTACCGGCATGCACATGGACACCTGGATAGCCGGTGGTGATCATTACTGGAAAACCGTCCAGACATTCCTACAACAGACTTTAAATGAAAAGAAGGCTGATGAATCTCACCCTGAATCAAATGGTATGTCTTCAATAATCTTCACTTGCGGTTCATATAGATAACTATACTTGAATAATATCGTACCATACTTGAAAATTTGTTGCAATTGGGTGTGTGAGCTTGCCGTTAAAAGAAGACGATGAAAAGCAAGTAAATTGAGCTAGAAAAAAATTGTGAAAATATGTAAATAACGCAAAACATAGCCCTTTTCATCAGAGATACAACATCAGAATATTGTGTAAATTTATTGTCGGCATGTGCACATGGTTTAATTCCTAAAAAATGTAATGCTGCTTTCGGATTCTTATATGCTCTACACGTGTTGATTGTTCTTTCAGATTCTGTAACATTATGACCAACTTTAATAGAAGCAATGGGAAGCATTCGACCACCAATGGGCTCATAATCACAAGACTCATTTTCTTCCTCTGACATTGCAGTGACCAAAAGTGGATTGTGATTGCAGTAAAGAGCTCCCTTGTCGTCATCTTAAACCAATTTTAGGAGGAAAGTGTTTTTGGTTTACAAATTTTAGGTACTTGTTGCTTCCGTGTCAGCATCGGATTAGAATATGCGTCTACCCTTTTGTGCTCTTTGTATTCTACACCAGAAAATGTTCATCTTACAATTGCTAATCTGTTGATCCTGAAGTGAACTATTGTCGTGATGGTAGAAAATATGAGTATAGTGTTATCTTGCCTCCTTGATACCAACATAAATAATCTTAATATTCTTGGAATTTGCTTGAATGTGTGAGAATATATATTATGGTCTTTTTTTTTTTTTTTTTTTTTTTTTTTGCTAGATGACATGATTTAAATGTCTGTATCTGATACTTTCTACAAGTACTAAACTTTATTTCTTTGTGTACAATGGATGTATGGTCAAATTGTCGAATTTCGATAGATAACGGATTGGCCAATTCCTACGATCATATCACAAACATGTATATTACTGGGTTGCAGTTGAGTTTAGCTGATCTTTTAACAAAACAAGATCTTGCGGAAGAGTGTATTTAACACGAGACAAGATGCAGAGACATATATGATCCCATGAAGAAGCTTTATGCTTGTATGGTTCGGCCAACAAGAGATTGCTTCTTTATCTGAGCTTCTACCCATGAAACATCATACGATCACAATGAACCATTGTGGCATTGCCATAGCCATATTACAAAAATGTGCTTATTGTCTGAGGCTAGGTCTTTGGAGAAGAGGGTCAGTCGGCACAAAGAATTAATTGCAGTGTTGTTTTCGCATCATTTTAAACATTTTGAAGGAAAATGAATAAGAGGTGTCTTATGTAACTTTAAACTTGTTTTAGCCTACGATTGTCATCTACTTATTTAACTAATAATAAAATCATTAATTAATAAAACAACCAATAATTCAACAACTTATCATTTTGAATAAATTATAAAGGTTGACGTTGACTTAAACCGGTGCCACTAGCATACATACATCCACGATCATGCATGTTCAAAATAAATTATAAACTACTTGTCTATAATTCATGTTCAAAATAATCACAGTTTCTAAATCTTCATTCATACATACATCCACTATCATTGCTTGCTCGATCTAACGCACAGGTAATGTAGTTGGACATATTATTACATCTAGTCTAGTTTGCGAGATTTGTTAAATAATTTTCGTTCTAATCATTTATGTGTCATTGTGCAGATAAAGCAAACAGGTTTGCAACTAGTCTCAATGGATGAGGAAAATCAGTTAAACCAGCAGCAGGAGGATAGCAACATTCCGGTTGCTTCGCTTGATAAGCAACCTTGTCTAGATCTATTTACCGGTAATTTTTGCCGATCCTTCTGTGTTTCTGTTTCTGTTTTCGCAGCAATGTTTTGATACAAATAAATGAAATAATATGAGTGCGATTAGTTGGGGAAAAACACGCTTGTTTTCCACAAAATATTTTGTGGAAAACAAGGAAAACGGAGATCGCGTTCAAATCAACGCTTTCCAACAAAATGTTTTGCAAAACATAAAATCCCTATTTCCCAACTTAACAAAGAAAATTACAAAACAAATCTTAGTTGTTTTCTTTGTTTTCCTTTGTAACCCACAACTCTCTCTCCTCTTCTTCAAAATAGAAAATACAAACATCATCTAAACGCGTTTTCTATATTTTCAAGTGTTTTGTAGAGATAAATTTTTCTTCCAAATTTTTACAGATCTAGAGATAGAAAACAAGAGAATTTTTTCTCCAACTAAACGCACCATATACATTTTTACTTTTTGGATGGAGCGAAACATTATGCTTATAATTAGTTAACTTAATTAAGCTGCTAAGATGTTTTGAACTATATGTTATATGAAACGGCTGTTTCTTCCTATTTTATATAAGCCGGCATAGGTTGTTTAAACAAGCTTTCCCACATGCATACCACCAATCTTAGTGACAAGAGTATTCTTATCCTTGGGTACTAATTCACACTGGAAAAACTGTTATAGGAGATAGAGAAAGTTACATCAAATATGGTCTCCCTTTATATATAGCATCCGTTAATGGTGATTGGAAATCAGCTAAAGTCATTCTTGATCAGAAACCAGAGTTGGTAAGCTACAGTATCACAGAAAATGGTGACACGCCGCTTCATGTTGTGGCAGCTGTAAGACCACATATAACAAGCTACCAAAAAACAAGGGTGGAAAAGTTTGTCGAAAACCTGGTGGGTAAAATGAATGATGATGCACTGGCTCTTGTGAATAAAAATCAAGACAACGCCCTTTATTTAGCTTGTGTAGCAGGAAACATTGAAACTGTTAAAGTTTTGGTGAAAAGGAACAGGGCCTTGATAAACGCTGGTATTCAGGGTAAAATGATGCCATGGCAAGCGGCTGCCTTATATGGAAACCATGAAGTTGTTAAGTTTTTGTATGAGAATTCCGAAGACTTGGCTGATGATGATGGTTGGACAAATGAGAATCGCAGTTGGTTGCTTCTGAAATGTGTGGAGACTGATATGTTTGGTAAGCATTTTAGAATCTAGTTATTTGTTGTTATGATAAACTGTATATGAGCTAGCATTCTCTTATGCGTTTATAGAATATGATATTAAAGTAATGCTGCATCCGCACAAACATTTCACAAAAAAAAATAATAATAATAAAAAAAAAATAAATAAAAAAAAAAACTTTCTTATACAAATGTGCCAAATAAATATGGATAGTGACAAAAAGAAAATACAGTACAATTTGACTGGTAAAACCGTAAAACTCACATGGTACAAGTGCACGTGAAATCTTTTTTGTGAAATGTGTGTGGATATAGGTGTTGGAAATACGAGAGCCTTTTAGGCTAATGAAGAGAGGAACAATTAGAGAATTTTACAATGTTATTTTATTGCTTAAGCTTTTCTTCATTTTACAAAGGGTTTGTCTAACATGTGCCCTAAGGCACAAGTTAGAAAAATCATTTTACAAATGAATCACTCTAACACCTATTTATATTACTCCATGAAAGATTCTAGAACTGAGATACTTTCATGGATCTCCTAACTTAATCTAGATAATTTTTATCACATTATCATCCTTATCTAATTATCTAATTCTAGATAACTCCTACTAGATATTTCTATCACACCTTGCTACAACATTCTACACACTTCTATGGATATTTTTTAGAATCATTCTTTGTAATTCTAGAATTTTTTTATCATAGGCTTGGGCTTTCATTGATAGTTCAATCTTTATTGGACTAAATCAAGTTTACGATCCACCCCCCTTTTAAACTTGATTTACCGACTCCAAGCATCACGTTGTCTTAAAAAATCTTTCTCGTTGAGCGGCTTGGTGAAGATATATGCAACTTGGTCTTTGGACCTCGTATGTATCACTCAAACATCCTTCCTTGTAACGCACTCTCGAATAAAGTGATAACGAGTGTTGATATGCTTACTACGAACATGGTAAATCGAATTTTTCGCTAAGTCGATTGCCGACTTGTAACTTTTTGCCACGAGTCTTGCCTTGTACATCTCCACTTCGCCTTTGCCGTTTTTCTTGGCCTTGTATACCCATCTGACTCCGATAGCCTTTTGGCCTTTTGGAAGGGTTGTCAACTCCCACGTATCATTATTTTCTATTGAATTTATCTCCTCGTCCATGGCTTGTCTCTATTTCTTGCTTTTCATAGCCTCTTCAAAAACTAAAGGTTCATGGTTAGCATATAAACAAAGAAGAGGTATCTCGTCAGTTACCTCGTAGAGCTCCTGCAAACGTCTTGTCGTTGGTTCTCCTTCACTTGAACTTGTAGGTGAGTCTTGGGTTGGAGTTGAACTTTGAGGTTGTTGGACTTCTTCACTTGATTCACCTATCTCTTTTTCGTGAATCATAAGAAGAAAGTCATACCTTTCATTTTCCTTGATGCTCCAATCCCATGCTTCTTCTTCATCGAACTCTACGTCTCTACTCACTACCACCTTTCCTGTGATTGAATTGTAGAGCTTATAACCTTTTGACTGCTTGTTGTAGCCAACGAACACATGCTTCTCATTTCTATCATCAAGCTTCAATCTCCTTTGGATCGGAACGTGGACATATGTTATGCTTCCGAATACCTTTACTTTTCAACCTGCTTCGGACCATATTGAGAATGGTTCTATTCTTTCTTTCCATCACTCCATTTTGTTGTGGGGAGTAAGGAGCCGTTAGAAATCTCCGGATCCCATAATTCTCACAAAATTTGTTAAATTCTTTTGATAAAAAATCTCCACCTCTATCGGATCTCATGGATTTAATTTTTAAACCTTTCTCCTTTTCATCCATAGTTTTAAATGTCTTAAAAGCTTCAAAAGCTTGAGATTTTTCTTTTAGAAAATAAACCCAAGTCTTTCTTGAAAAGTCATCAATAAAAAGTATAAACTAAAGATTCTTACCATGAGAGGGCGGAGTAATGGGACCACACAAATCAGTGTGAATTAGTTGTAGAGTCTCCTTAGCTCTTGATGTCGCTTCTTTTGGGAACAAACTCCTAGCATGCTTCCCAAGAAGGCATCCTTCACACACTTGATTGGGATGATCATATTGATCTAACCCTTTCACCATTCCCTTTGAGGATAATAACTTTAAGTCACCAAAGTTTAAGTGCCTGTACCTCATGTGCCAAAGCCACGAATGATCTTTCAAACAACTCTTTAAGCACTTAGCTTCATCATGTGGAATGTTTAGAAGGAACATTCGGTTTTTAGTCATAGGCACTTTTGCTATGAACTTTCCTTCGGGATTTCTTATTATAGCACTACAATCTATGGAATGAATATCGTAGTTTTTATCTAAAAGTTGTCCCACACTTAAAATCTTACTTTTAAAGTTGGGCACATTGTAAACGTCTGGAATATATTGGCGACTTCCATCTTTAGCTCAGATAAGTATCTTACATTTTTCTTTCACCAGTGCCTTTGATTCATCTCCAAAGGTGATGTTACCTTTACTATTCTCCATATCCACGAACAAGTCTTCTTCACCCGTCATATGGTTGCTCGCACCAGAATCTATACGCCATGGCTCTATCCTCTCTTCTTGTTTGCCATGTCTTGCCATTAGCAAAGTAAGCTCATCTTTTTCTTCTACCTCCACAATATTAGCTTTTTCTTCCACTTGTCTTGAGCTACTACACACATTGGCATAATGACCATATTTGAGACAATTGTAACATTGTATATGGGGTTTACCTCCTCTTTGAGATTGAAAGCCTCTCCCACTATCTCTTCGATATAAAGACCATTGGTTTTCATTTTCTTTGTTGACATCTTCTCTTCCTCTTCCTCGTCCTCGGCCTTGGGAAACCACCACGACCTCGAAAATTACCGCGCCCTCTTCCTTGCTCGTTTCCATGTAGAAAGATTTTTTCTTTTTCTTTGAAAGAGGACCTTTGAGTATAAAGCTTGCTGCAAGGGTTCTTTCCCCCTTCTATTCTTCAACTTCTCTTCAGGAGCTTGTAAAGATCTCATGAGTTGATCAATAGTCTTAGAGTCTATGTCTTTTGACTCCTCTATGGCCAAAACAATGTAACTAAAGCTTGGTGGCAAAGAGCGAAGAATCTTTTCTATCACCCTGGTGTCACTCAAGCTTTCAACATTTTCTCTTCATTTTATTTGAAATGGTCAAGACAAGAGTGAAATAATCCGAAATGGTTTCGGATTCCTCCATTTGGAGTTTTTTGAACTATCCTCTAAGAGTTTGAAGACGTACCTTTTTCACCTTTTCAATTCCTTTGAAAGCATTTTGAAGGATCTCCTACGCTTCCTTAGAAGTGGTTGTATTTTCAACTTTCTCGAACATCGCATCATCAAGACATTGATAGATGAGTGTAAGAGCACTTTGATCCTTCTTTCTTGCCTTTTGCAACTCCACCCTTTGAGTGGCACTCAATGAAATTTCATCATCAGCTTTCTCAACACCATTCTCGACTATCTCCCACACATCATGTGAACCGAGTAATGCCTTCATTCGAATGCACCAAGTACCATAGTTATCTTTAGTAAGACGAGGAATCTGAAACATGTTCATCATGCTCGACATCTTGATCTTCTAGCTCTGATACCAATTTGTTAGAAACATGAGACCCTTTTAGGCTAATAAAGAGAGGAACAATTAGAGAATTTTATAATGTTACTTTATTGCTTAAGCTTTTCTTCATTTTACAAATGCATCACTCTAACACCTATTTATATTACTCCATGGAAGATTCTAGAACTGAGATACTTCCATGGATCTTCTAACTTAATCTAGATAATTCTTATCACATCATCATCCTTATCTAATTATCTAATTCTAGATAACTCTTACTAGATATTTCTATCACACCTTGCTACAACATTCTACACACTTCTATGGATATTTTTTAGGATCATTCTTCGTCATTCTAGAATCTTCTTCATCACGGGCTTAGGCTTTCATCGATAGTCCAATCTTTATTGGACTAAATCAAGTTTACGATCCAACAATAGCACTCCTCATAATCATAATATCACGATCCTTGTAGTATTTAACATAAATTTAAGCATTGGGTTTATTCATTCAGCTACACTATAAACTGAGTTTAGTCTTTAATGTTTCTAAACCTATACCAAAATGTGAGACAAAACTATTTTCTGCAGATTTGGTTGTTGAAGTTTTTCATTAAACATGACTTTTTGTTTTGAATCTATCAGGTCTTGTTTTATAAGACCACTCCCAATGGTTTACAAACCAACGCACGTCGGTTTTGTGACACTGAAGGCACCACCTCATTGGTGATGCGTTGATTTGGTGTTCATCAATTTGCCAATGAGCAAGGGACGAGAGGTGCAGGGTCGATTTGTGTTTTGTGTGTGTGTGAGTGTTTTGTGGGGTATATTTGTGTAGTGAACCACAAAGAGACACACCACCATTCGCAAGGGCGTGTCAGTTCGGGAAGTGCTGATATGGTACTGAGGTGACACAACTGACACAAAGAGACGCGTCAATGTTGGGAGTTGTCTAACTTGACAAAATATGTTATTTAACTTTATTATAATCTCTTATTCAGTATTACGATTAAACAATGAAACTTTAAATTATTAAGAAAATGATCTTTAATAACTATGAGCACAACCCTGTGTAATGTTATCACACTTAGATCAGCAAACATTTGCTTTTTGGTAAAGGGTTTCCCCGATAAACTTATTACTCCAAAAAATAATTAAGTACAACGAATGTGGATGAATCTCACATCTTAGCTCAAAACTAGGCTAAAACAAACGCACCAACTGTGCTTCAAATCTAAACTATCATAAGAATGATATGCCACACTTAGGAGACCTATTATAAGTGCTATCTAAGCTGACTACGAAGACTAATATCAAGACATTAGCAAACTGCATTTGAGCATAATTGAAACCATGATCAACACATTCATCATTATCGTACGGGTATTCATAATAAGTTTCCTTCCATTGTTCATATAAGCTTTTATTTCCCACTCAACTGCTACTTTTAGAAGCTTTATTAACCTTGGAGCACGTAGAAGACATAAAACTGGCAGTTTCATTGTATACCTCGAACACTTTACTATCACTATCCTAATTAACAAGATCATCAACCTTTTTAGAAGCCACATTAGAAGAACTGGGAAGCGTTGATTTACAAGGTTTTAGCAGCTTCCCATCATCGCCCACTAGCACTAGCTTCCCATCAATCATCTGAGCTTCTAGTTCATTAATCCTTGCAACCAAAGGTTTAGTACTTGGACTACCAAAAGAAGCCGTACCAACCACATCTAAGTACTTGGACTACTAGATCAACAAACGTTGTTTTCAAACAAAGTAGCTTTGCAATCCAAAAAGGACTAGCGGCTCAGCTTGTTACTCGTTTATTTTCCACCTCTATGTAAATATATATTTAAATATCTTAATGATTAATAAAATAAAATAAAATAATTATTTGCATCAATCTTTGGATGCATAAAAATTGTGGCTTTTCATGAGAAGACATAAATTATAAAATACACAAAATAAATCTTCCTTGTGTTTACCTTTATATTTGAGTTTTCTAGAACTTTACTGTAACAATTTTCCTCACAAAGCAATTACCAAATCTTTATCAGATATCGCACTACGGATACTGAAAAAATATCGACAACTTGGTAGCAGTTGGAGTGTACTTGGAGTTTTGGCTCGCAAGCCGGAAGCATTTGAAAAAAGAAATTTGATTTCCAGAACCATTATCCGGGGTATGTATCATACATTAACCATCTCAAGATAGTATCACTTTCAATTTTGTAGATCAAGTTCACTAAATCCAACTTCATCTATTTAAGCATAAACATTTGCTGGTATCTTTAATTTGGCTTCTTTTCTGATTTTTGCTTCACTACAGCTAATAAGTACTTAAAGAATGGACCTTCAGAAAATGATACCGACGTATTGCAATTATTAAGAATCATTTGGGAAGATATCTCAAAAAAGCCTACGAGAGTAATTGATGATATACTGAGAGGGCCGCCTGATTTGAAGCAAGACAACAAGCTAGTTTCTGGAAATGTAGATCATGCTCTGCAACTACAAGAACTCATTTCTGAACGTATTGTGAATATGCATCCTGAAATCCAGGACATAATTAAACGGCCACCAGATATAGTTAATCAAAACATCAATCCAGCTATTGGAAATGACGATCAAGGTCTGCAACTACAGAAACACAGTTCCGAACAAATTGCTAAAATGCAAGCTGCAACAACTTTAAAAGATCAGAGAGTACCAGCGCTTGGAAATGCAGATGAAACATACTCGTCTCGAATTCTGTTTGTTGCTGCAGAAATGGGAAATACTAAATTTATAGTTGAGCTTATCCGGCAATATCCTGATCTGATATGGCAGGTAAATGATCACAATCAAAGTATATTTCACATTGCTATACAAAATCGTCACGTGGATATATACAACTTAGTGTATGAGATAGGCGGAATGAAGGATTCGATAACTCATCTTAGAGATGAACAAGATAACAATATGTTGCACATAGTCGCGAAGAGTAGCGTGAATCAAAAGCGACTAAAGAACATGTCAGCTGTTTTCCAGATGCAACGGGAACTACAATGGTTCCTGGTACATATTTTACTCTCCAACCACCTTAGATACAACTCATTTTTCTTTTTTACTTTTAACAGATAACATAGTCTATAACTATTCTAGTTTGTTTGTGTTGTAGGAAATAGAAAGAATGATCCCTCCTTTTTATGGAGAACAAAAGAACAAAGATGGTTTAACACCACGTGAGTTATTCACCAAGGAGCACAAATCCCTACATGCACAAGCTGAGTCCTGGATGAAGGGAACAGCTAGTCAAAGTATGGTGATTGCAGTGCTTGTTGCCACCATAGCATTTGCTGCAGCTTTTACAATTCCTGGCGGATATGACAAAGATGGTATCCCTATGTTTCGTTCGAATAAAGCCTTTTTGGTTTTCATTATATCAGATGCCATTTCTCTAGTCTCGTCTTCTACATCAATTATGCTCATGTTCTTAACCATCCTGAAGTCTCCTCACGCTGAAACGGATTTCTTGATAAATTTACCCAAGATTGCTACACTAGGTGTAACAACTCTTGTCTTATCTCTGTCAAGTATGATAATCGCTTTTAGTGCCAGCTTTTTCGTACTTTACGATAAGCAATTGATTTGGATACCAATCCTGGTCGCATCAATTTCCGTGTATCCAGCTATATTATATATTTCGCTGCAATGGGATCTGTTTGTTGATGCATTACGGTCGACATATAGTACTCGCCCGGTTTATATTTAACCCCAACAGAAATGTTCTGTACTATGAAAACCTCAAGGTTCAACCATTATTGTTTTTCAATTGTAACGGCTTTCAATAACTTTAAGATAATTTCTGTAAATTGGATTTTGTTGCATGAAGTTTATGAAATTTCCAAATGTTGAATATGTTTTCTTTGAACTGCTGTGTTTTATGCCCATAAGTTATTATTATTATTATTAGGGTAAAAGTCAAAAATGATAAACATACTTTCTCAAATGTACCAATATGATAAACATAGTCATTTATGTATCAATATGATAAACCAAGGATCAAATATGTGCAATAATGGGTAATTTTTTCACACCTTCATTTATCATATTTGCATCGTTAGTCCTTTATACTAACGGCCGTTAGTAAATAACTTAAAACTTGGTTTTCTTACGTTTTCGTCCGATTTTTTACGTTTTAGTCCGATTTTTTACGTCGTCGTCCGTTTTTTTACGTTTTCGTCCGTTTTTTTGTTTTCGTCCGATTTTTACGCTTCGTCCGATTTTTACGTTTTAAATCGCTTTTACGCCGACCGATTTTTACGTTTCGTCCGCTTTTTACGTTTTGTCTGCTTTTTACGTTTTCGTCCGATTTTTACGTTTTAAATGCTTTTTACGTTTTAAATGCATTTATTATTATAAATCAACACTTTTATTAAAAACTCATAGGATTTATAAAAATTAGTGGGAAGCCGAGAAACCAACTGGGCCCCACACCTCTAGCAATAGCAAAACCAATCCTATTAAAATATGAACCGCAAAGACGCGCTCCAATGTCTTGAGTCATAGAGAATCGTCGAATGCGCTTTAGCAAGGTTATTGCATCCTTCTCAAGTTCGCAAAGAAGAAAAAGAAAAGGGGAAACCCATATCCAATATCCGCACATTTAGCATCGTATTTGACACGTTACGTGGTGCATCATCAATGATCGCACGCCCGGCATAAATCGGTCATCCCAGATTGCGTCGAGGCGGCGATCCCGTAAGATCAACACATACATCACGCCCACTATCCCAAGAGTAAAGCAATATATCACCGGTCGCAAGGATCATCCCCATCTCCATAAAGCCCAATATCCACCTCCTTACGAGCGTAAATTCGGACCGAGAGCATATATCAATAAGAACATCACGCACAAGGTTATGCCGATGTTTAATGCCAACAATACCCGCATACGAAACAAAGATGATCCCCATAAATATCTCCGGAAAATACCTTAGAACAAAGTCGAACACGGTGACGAGCGGTGAAAAGAGGAACACCCAACCGATAGCATAGCACACAACGATAAGCCCCGGCATTCATAGTTTGTCCGATCCGGATATCGAACTCGATAAGGTTTTAAAATGTACCTTTTGAGGGTCGTTTAAGCCATTATTTGATCACTTTTGTATCCGTTATTACTTAATATCGTTCCTTTTCACTTTTAGGTCTCTTGAAGGCAAATTGTCTGTAATGGCACTTATTTGGACGAAAAGGCGCGGATATCTGAAGAAAATGGCCAAAGTCAAGAATCGAGACACTCCATTGCTTTGAAAAGACAAAGGTGGCGTCATCTGCTTAAGCTATGACGCCGTCGGAGGATTTTGTGACGGACGAAGCCAAATCTCTTATTTTCAAGTGGCGGTGTCGAGGCTTTAAAAGGGCCGTCATAGATCGAGGGACGGCGATCACAACCATAAGGTGGCCGACGGCGTCAAGTCGATCAAGACTATCACAACATGCGCAAAGTAGTTGATATTGTTTTGGCCATAACTTTTGCATACGAACTCGGATCTAGGTGGTTCAAAAGCCCACGCGACCGAAGCGAGAAAATCTACAATTTGGTGAAAAATGGTCGTGGCGCCATCACTCTATAAGTGTGACGCCGTCACTCTTTGCCGACGAAAACCCCGCCTATAAATAGAACATTATAACTTCACTTTTTGTAGGCTCTAAACCCTAACTCCGATTACAGGGTTTAGATAGGTGTTTTTCCAACAACTTTGAAGGTTTCAATCACTCCAAAAACATCTTGTAATGGTTTGTTGATTATATCTTAATCCATATATTCAATTTATCATTATGTCTATCCTATGTTTGATTGATTGTGTGTATGCTTGCATGTTCTCCATGTCCGGCTAATTTACTTGTGTGTTTGCTTAGGGAATATGAAACTTAATTGTTGAATATTGATTGGTTGTCTCTTATCTTAATTGTTAATGATCTAGTAATGCGATATGTCATTCGTTGTGTACTTAATGCTTGATTAATCTTTGTGAACCTTAGGTTATAGCACTTAGAGTGGTTGTAAGCTAAACCTTCCAAAGAGGCCTTAGAGTTAGAGTTTATGATCCCTAGTGGTATTTTGTAGACGAGACCCTTTGGTAACTTCAAAGAGTTAGGGATAAACGCATACCCTACAACTTTAGACACACAATGCGATTAAGAATAAGGACGTGACAATTCAACCATCAATAGGAGATAATTAAGGAGTAATAAAACCTAAGTAACCACATCTTTAAACCATCATACGAGCACTAACAATAGACATAGACTATCCTTAGCTTAGTTAATTAGATAAGTAGAGTAATCGGTAGAAATACCAACCCCCAAATCCAAACCCCGAGATTCGTACCTTTCCATTCCATAAAATATAAAAAGATAAAAAATAATCATCCTCACCTTTAGACTTAAATCGACATACACTTGACTAACGACACTATTCCCAGAGAACGATATCAATACCGTGGCTTACCCTAATACTACACTACAACGATTAGGTTCACCGCCTAGGGTGTTATAAAACTTGCTCAAGAAAAGGAAGTTCCTTTGACCCCGAACGATGCGTGTAGCGTTATCAAGTTTTTGGCGCCACGGGAATAGTTATTGTTTAGGTTTGATTTATATCTCGTTTAGATCTACTCACAAGATTCCTATCAAGTGAGATTTTTTCTTTTTATTAGCTTCGTTGTAGTCTATCCCCCTTCTTCGTGTTTGTGTTCGTAAAACCCTTTTCATTTGTCGCTATGGCAAGTGAAATTGCATTTAAATCATTAACAAATGAGGAACAATTGAATTTCGCAGATTGGATTGGTTTTTATTGTTCTAATGAATTTGTGAGTGAACTTAGAGATATCCAAAAGGAGAAGAGTGTAAGGTTGGATGGGTTTGATAAATTTTGTGCTTGTGTGGCTTCTATTAAACGATCATTGTTAGAATCAACTCCTTCTAGTGAGACCCTCTGGAAAAATTTTAAGAAAAGCGTCCTAAGTATAAACCGTCAGTTGTTACAACTTGAGGAAATGGATAAGGAGGATTTATCTAACCTTAGGCATCATGATCAAAAAGACCTAGTTTTTAAGAACATGGAACCTAAACCCGAACAAGATTGTGAGATGGTTGAAGCTAAAATACTTAGTTGCATGTGTGGGATAGATTTCAAAACATATGACACGCGTGGGGAATCCTTTAGGCAAATAGAACATAGTAGTCAAGTTTTTGAGAACAATTCTTATGAATCGGACCAAGAATTTGAAATGGCCAAAGAAGGATTTGAGATGCTTAGGAGTGTATTTGGGTCAGATCATACTAAACATTCAGGAGATTTAGATATAATGGAAAATGAGGTGGAAACTCCAAGCCCACAAGCCCTACCATCACTTGAGGAACACACATCGCCTATAACTTACCCGGAAGAAGTAGAAGAGACTATAGGAACCCCGATTGATATAGAATCTTTGGACCAAACGCCACTAGAGAATGTAGGTTTAGATGCTTGTTGTCGTGACCTCTCTCTTAGTCCTAGGGAAGTTCCTAATTTTGATGAACAGGAGCCTCAACCAAAAACCTTACCCAATTTTCCGTCTTTAGATGTGAATCTTGGAATTGAATTAGGCCCTAATCCACCCATCAAAATAAATAATTTGGGTAGTTGCTTGATAAAGGTGGTAGATTCTAGGCCATGTAGAGTGGAAGCTAATATAGGAGTAACCCATGACCTTACACACTTATATCACCCATTCATGGTTGATAACAAGAAACATTATGGGTTTAAACCGGGTTTATTAGGTCAAGATGGATCCTTAACTAAGAATCTTTTGAAGTTGATAGAAGATGATCCATTTTAGGAGAGAGATTTGATTCACCGCTACACCAATTGAATTAGGTAAGGTTATAATGAATGGAGCACACTCCTTTGAGCATATAAATCACCCATCACCCTCTCCCACGTAGCAAATTTCCACCCTAAGGGTGTGTATTGCTACTATCACCCGCACTTAAACTTAAGTGTAGGGAAAACTTCTCCTTTATATGTTAAATAAGGGTAGAGTCAGGCTCGTGACTCGAACAAAAACAAGCGCTTCTTGGGAGGCAACCCATGTGTATTTGTTTTTCATTTTCATTTGTGTGTCGTATATCTTTTATTAATTGTTTATTCTCATGTTTGAATTTGTAAAATGCTTTATTTTGTCTTTAACCTCGTCGTAATTACATATAAAGGTATTTTACATAAGGGATAAGTGTAGGGAGGATTACACGTTTTCAAAAGAAGCGTGAACATGAGAATTACAATTATTTAAAAGATATACATGTGTTTGTTCGAGTCAAATGCTTGTATCGAGTCATAATGGATGTTTTGGGAAAATTTTCCATTTTAAAGATAAAAATTTTCCGAAAATCGAGACCGGTTTACGTCATGATAACTGACGTCGAGGTCGCAACTGACGGCGTCAGGAGGAGTAGAAACAACTTCTAACTTTTTCTCGTTTTCTGTGCTACTTATAAAATTTTGGAATTTTCCAGGTCTTAATTTTCCAGAAAATCTGCAAACATCCATTCCACAAGCATTATATCCTATTTAAGTCTGGAATTACATCTTGTTGAGATTTTTGTTTGTTCGGTTTGATGCGTTGGGTTGTCTGTTTTCTTAAAGTGTGCAGGTTTTATTTATCAAGAAGAAGATACATAAGGTTGGAAGGAGCTTTTCACGCATACAATCTTCTTGGAAAGGATTTAACCACTACTTCACACACGGATCCTACCGAGCTAATCAGGGGAGTATTAGTTTCTTTCGTTTTTAATCACCTTCTATTATCATAACTTTGATACTTTCGGGGAACATTGGGGACAATGTTCAGTTTAAGTGTAGGGAGGGAAAATAAAATGGGAACTTTGAAACTATGCTTAACCTTGATTATTTGCTTTGTCCAATTGTATTTGTGTAATAAACCATGAGAAAATGTCGGTTAGGGTAATTTTGGCACCAAATTTAAAATTTTTCATGATATATAGGAGTGGGCCATTAGTCTTAACAAAAGCGTCTCACGGATAGGAAGTTGCATGACTAGCACAAAAACCCTTTACCACTTAAATTCCACCTAAAATGTGAGGATCGCCCTTAGATTAGTAGGAATTAAAGCATTCATCTTTAATGCTTAGAGTGTGAACCGGTAGTATATTAGATTCTAGAACTTGTTTTGTGATGCATTCCGAGATCGCTAGTAAGACTACACTTGTGTAGTTAGGAATAACTAAATGATAAGAGGCATTAGGATAACCCTTGTTTGATACCGTAATATAATTACTTCTTCCACATCGGTTGAGTAATTCCCCATACCTTTGCGTTGTACTCATCTTTAGTACACGATACCCCTAATTAACCCCTCGAGCCTATTCTTTTCGCGGTTCTCGTGATGTTTCGGTTTTCCGGAATATCAATGAAGAGCATTGTTTACACCCCACCCCAAATATACACCCAAATCGCCTTAGCCTACCCCTGTATGCACTCACTTTTAGTGCATTTTGTTATCACCCTAAACCCTTAGTTCAATTATCTAGTTGCTTGCATGAGTTGCTAAGTCGAGTCATATCCTTTGTACACAGATTTTGGGATGATTGGGACTCATGGGAAAAGTTAAAGTTTATGAAATGATTGGAAGGGCGTTAAATTCCCTAATTTGCGTAATAACATACCCCAAGTGTTTTGATCTTTTCAATTCGGGTCAAATTAGTGTTAGAGTAATAAAAACTCAAGTGTAGGGATGTGCCTATAAATCCCTATCATTTTGATGTTACCGTAGAGGATGGTAGAGTAAAAGTGTATGAAAAAAAAAAAAAATCGAAAAAAATAGAAAAAAAAAAGAAAAAATAGTGTTAAAAATTAAAAAAAAAAAAAAAAAAAAAAAAAAAAAAAAAACAGGCTACCATCCTACATCTATCCTTTATATTTATGTTTGTTTGTTTCAGTTATCTAGAGTCTAGAGTGTCGAGTCTTGGCTTAGCAACGCCATTCTTCGTATGCTTGTAACATAAAGATTTTTGACTTGCCACCACTAAATAGCCTATCCCACCAAACCCTTTGTTTCCCTACCGTAAGCCTAACATTACAACCCTTTAAAGACCTCTTTGATAGTCTTTCCTAGGTGCTTACGCCAAAGCGATGGAGGTTTGATCTATTCTCAAGCCTATGGTAATCTATGTACTAGGACCGGTTAATGAGTGTTTAATCTTCCATTTCCAACTTGTTATATTTCATATACACCCGAGAGAGATGTGAGTATCCAAACACCCCATGTGAGGTGCTAGTATGTAATTTCGTGCTTGTTATGACTTTTTGGGGCTTATATGTGTTGTGGACTGTTTTAAACCAATGCTTCATGACCCCAACTTATAAATTAATTGGCTAAAAGCACATTTGCTTGAGAACAAGCAAATACCAAGTGTAGGGATATTTGATAAGGTTTTAAAATGTACCTTTTGAGGGTCGTTTAAGCCCTTATTTGATCACTTTTGTATCCGTTATTACTTAATATCGTTCCTTTTCACTTTTAGGTCTCTTGAAGGCAAATTCTTTGTAATGGCACTTATTTGGACGAAAAGGTGCGGATATCTGAAGAAAATGGCCAAAGTCAAGAATCGAGACACTCAAATTGCTTGAAAAGACAAGGTGGCGGCGTCATCGCTAACCGCACGCCGTCGGAGGATTTTGTGACGAGACGAAGCCAAATCTCTTATTTTCAAGTGACGGTGTCGGGCTTTAAAAGTAGGCCGTCGCAACTCGGACGGCCTAGATTTGATCCGCACGACGTCATAGATGAAGGGGACGGCGTCACAACCATAAGGTGGACGCCACAAGTTGATCAAGACTATCACAACATCGCCAAGTAGTTGATATTGTTTTGGCCATAACTTTTGTACACGAACTCGAATTTAGGTGGTTCAAAAGCCCACGCGACCGGAACGAGAAAATCTACAATTTGGTTAAAAAATGGTCGTGACGCCGTCACTCTATAAGTGTGACGCCATCACTCTTTGCCGACAGAAAATCTGCCTATAAATAGAACATTATAACCTCACTTTTTGTAGGCTCTAAACCCTAAATCCGATTCCAGGGTTTAGATAGGTGTTTTTCCATCAACTTTGAAGGTTTCAATCACTCCAAAAACATCTTGTAATGGTTTGTTGATTATATCTTAATCCATATATTCAATTTATCATTATGTCTATCCTATGTTTAATTGATTGTGTGTATGCTTGCATGTTCTCCATGTCCGGCTAATTTACTTGTGTGTTTGCTTAGGGAATATGAAACTTAATTATTGAATATTGATTGGTTGTCTCTTATCTTAATTGTTAATGATCTAGTAATGCGATAGGTCATTCGTTGTGTACTTAATGCTTGATTAATCTTTGTGAACCTTATGTTATAGCACTTAGAGTGGTTGTAAGCTAAACCTTTCAAAGAGGCCTTAGAGTTAGAGTTTATGATCCCTAGTGGTATTTTGTAGACGAGACCCTTTGGTAACTTCAAAGAGTTAGGGATAAACGCATACCCTACAACTTTAGACACACAACGCGATTAAGAATAAGGACATGACAATTCAACCATCAATAGGAGATAATTAAGGAGTAATAAAACCTTAGTAACCACATCTTTAAACCATCATACGAGCACACAACAATAGACATAGACTATCCTTAGCTTAGTTAATTAGATAAGTAGAGTAATCGGTAGAAATACCAACCCCCAAATCCAAACCCCGAGATTCGTACCTTTCCATTCCATAAAATATAAAAAGATAAAAAATAATCATCCCTCACCTTTAGACTTAAATTGACATACACTTCAGCCTAACGACACTATTCCCCTAGAGAACGATATCAATACCCGTGGCTTACCCTAATACTACACTACAACGATTAGGTTCACTGCCTAGGGTGTTAAAAACTTGCTCGAAGAAAGGGAAGTTCCTTTGACCCCGAACGACGCGTGCAGCGTTATCAGAGCCACCCTAAGCCAATCCGAAGTATGATCCTCCTTTAGTGAACTCCATAACGCCATCTGTCGAGGAGAAAGATGGAAAGTAGACTCAACAGTTTGGGTAACCCGATCGAAATATATATCTGCCAATTTCTTCATAAGTGTTGGAGCAGCGACCTCGCTAGGGTTACTACTATTATTATTATTATTTTTATAAAACATCACTTCATTATTATTATAATTATTATTATTATTATAAAACATCACTTCATTAGAAAATCAAAGAGATTTTACAAGAAATTGGTGGGAAGCCGAGACACTAGTCGGGCTCCCACTCCTTTCTAGATACAAAAACTTAATCTATGAAAAATAAAAGCACCACTCTTGACATTATTCGAGTGGCTAACAACAATACTCTTGATGCGTGAAAGTGTATCCAAAGCTTCCGCGTCAAGCTCCCCGAATGTGGAAAAAGCAAATGGAATGAACTTGTAACCGTTTTCTTCACATTTGGACACATATTTGTTTTTCTTCTTCTCCACAGCATTATGTAATGCTACCCCCGGAGCCCACAAAGTTGCATCAATACCTTGGATCCAATTGAATAATAGCAAGTCTGTAGGACGTAGCTCTTTCCCATCCCTCGAAAGAACCACAATTGGAGCCTTTTTTTCACCATAATCCCTATCTTGGAACATATGTCGACAAGAATATCACGCACCAAGTTATGTCGGAACTTCATCCCTACTTCACTGGAGCAGTGAACTGCATGGTCTCCCCATTGGTCCATACGATGCGTGTTGCAGCTCGGACACATAACACCTTCAGAAAACATAGGTATGGTAAGCCTATAACACAATACCGAACGAAATTGGCGATGGTTCATCCTCTGGCCTAATCCATCAATAGGTATGGTGAATAGGAAATCTTGTGCATGTGGGGCGCGGGTGCAACCGAGAATAGCCATTTGCCTTGGACTTAACGAATACTTGGAAACAAGATCTTTCTCAATGACACCAAAGTACATGCTACAAGCACTGTTAAAAGTATCGAGAGCATGCTGAAACGAAGGACCATGAGAATTAATGCCTGTTTTTACCAATATTTGGTCCTGTAGGTCACTAGTTTGCAAACGAGAGGCGAGGAAAGCATACTGGATAATGTCACTTGCCGCAGGGATGCCAAGCCCACCCATCTTGATTGGGAGGGTGGCCGCCATCGCCGATCACCAAACCACGTCCGAAGTCGTAATAATCTTCTTTAAGGAAGCGCTTAACATCCGATCAAACCGGACTTGGGCCTCAGACGCAGCAAAGGGAACACGTCCTCAAAGCATAAGATAATTTCGCAACCCCGACACAATTACGAAGAAGAAGGAGCTCACATTGGGGGTCATTAAGTTTAAGAATAGCTTACATAAGCAAGATAGTTTTAGAAACCCTTTTCAAAGCCAGCTCCTAACAAAAGCTTTCATCCAAACTAACTGAACCACCAAGAAGTTTGACACCATCGACCGGTCGAGAGATATTTATGAGAAAAGCACCCTCCACCCTGCTTCTGGGGTCCTCCATAGGCCAGAAAAGTTCCGTCTTATCAACATTAAAAAACAACCCCCGGTCCGGACCATGAGAGTATATCCCACAATAGTACCATCATCAAGATACCAAGCCTGAAGAGTAAGCTCACATGATCGATTAATATTATGGACTAGGGGGTGCAAAACGAGGGAAAACAACAGGGGACCTAGCGGATCCCCTTGTTGAACCTCTTGACAGGACCAAAGGATAGAATCATCATAATAAAGTCTAGTAGGTTTGGCATAACAAAACTCAACCCAAGGAGCAATAGAAGGACATCTCATCCTGGTCTCCTGAAGAAGGACACTTCTATCGACCATATTGAAAGCGTTATGAAAATCCACCAAAAACATAGAAAACCCAACATTGTGACCCTTAGACTAAATAAGTCGATTCACCTTATGAAGAACAGCCTCACAAACACCAGGAATACCGACCCCAAATTGAAAGTCCTGCAAATATGTATTCATAGAGTTGCCAATTGAATAAGAAGCAACCTTCGATACAAACAGAAGCAACCAAAGGAGTCAAGGAGGCACTAGCAATATACTCCCCAATGGGCGGGCACTTTCCACCGAGGAACAAGTTGACAACACGGTGATAGACCTAGCGGGTCATCAACAATGGCGGCCGCAACCCTCCCAAAATATCCATTAAATGTTGTGCTTTAAGCCCATCCAGACCACATGATGTCCCTTTTGAAAGCTGCGGATCCTATTCAAGACCAAGTCTTTATCCACATGAGGCATCTTCACCTGAGGAGAAGATGACAAAATTGGAGGTGGGGCATAGGGTGTTTGGCCTCTAACTCATGCAGGGTGTCAGATGTAGAGGGGGCGACACCAGAAGACGTAAGCACCTTAATGGCAGCAGTAAAGTGCCCGGCCCCTAGTTTTCGTTTGCATTGAACCAGGTTAGCTGCATCAAGATCTTTGGTTTTCTTCATCCCACCGGGGGATGTAGTGACCCCATTTAAGCATTCCATTACCAACCAAATCCTGTCTGCAGGATCCTTCCAGCGGAGAATAGCCCGAGAAATACATTCAAACTGACACCGTCTCGCTCTCTAGAACGTCGTTGGGCTCTATTAGTTGGTGCGAAGGTGGTCAGAACACAACATGGCAGGATAAGGAGTTGCACCCACACCGATAAATCCCCCGGGCAGGCAAGAACCTTGTCTAGCGAATTACAAAAAATCTTAGCGTACGCAACTTCTTCAAGAAAACCCGGCCCAGAAGGTTGATGTCAAAGCAACCTGACTCACCCACCTGTGAAGGTACCAAAAGATTGACCCCTACACCAACATCATCAACAGTAATAGCAGATGCAACAACAACGCCATTCACTGCATCTAATACTGGTATAGGGGGCTCACTGATGCCATAGATCGCAACTTCATGAAAACTAGGTGCTAGAACCACTTCCCCGTCGGCATGTCTAGAATTTTTACTAAAGGTGTCGGTACAAAAACACACCCCACAAAGCCAAATACCCGCCGCATGATGTGCCTGGTCCAACGCGGAAAATAAGGTAAAATCTCTCGCAACCCGATCCTTGTGTAAAGCTTTTAAAACATTCGTTTTAAAATGACGAGTATTCAAATGGTCAATGAAATATTTCTTAGTAAACCCTTTGCCATTTCCCCCACTGCACCCTTCACAACCTTGTAAAGGGCAAGATATCCGAGACGCACCGTGGCTAGCCATTGCAACAAGCCAAAACTACAAGACGTCTTATTTATTTATTTTTTTAATAATAATCAAACCACCAAACAAGAACTAATACAAAGGGAGTCAAAGCGCATGACCATGTAGAAAGTCAAACTGCATACATCAGTCAACCACCATCCTTTTTACACAAAGTCAAGACGCACTACAAAAGGCCAAAACGCAAGCTATCCTTTTTTCCCAATGCTAAAACGCAATGCAAAAGGTCAAAATGCAAGCCTTTTCAAAAAGAAAAAGGACAAGACGCATGTATCCAGTCAAATCTCAAGCCAATCTTGTCAAGCAAACAAACTCCCTTTCAAGGAAGCCAACCTGCAAGAACAACCAAAAGGAACAAAACGCAGGCTAACAGCGTGCTAAAAGACAAACCGCCACCTAGCTCCCACAAGGACAAAACGCAGGCAAGAAATTGTACCCAACTACAAGAAAAAAAAGAATATAATTATGGAAACCAACGAAACAAATAGAAAACTGCAAACGAGATAAACCCAACTACAAACTAGAAGGGGAAATCACCCCCAAACGAGGAGACCCAAACAGAAAAAAAAACCGACTGCAAATACTAGTAAGCTATAAAAACGAATACGAGGAAAGGGAACAAGGATAGAGGACCGGAGAAACAACCAAGATGGTTGGATCAATGAGGGGAAGAAGAAGGAACGATCGTTGGGCAGAGGATCAAGAAGATCAAGATGAACCCAGGCACCAATTGCCCACACTTATGAGAGAAAAGTGTGTTATTATTATTATTATTATTATTATTATTATTATTATTATTATTTTAGAATAATTTTGTACATGTTTTTTAATACTGCACTTGTATTTTTTTAGGAATATAAAGTGAAGGTCATCGTTAGAACTAAATTGAAATACTTTACTTTGATTAAAGAGAAATTGGAATAAAAACGAAAGAAGTTATTATTATTATTATTATTATTTTTTTTTTATTATTATAACATCACTTTATTGAAATCTCGCACATGTTTTTAATATCGCACTTGTATTTTTTTATTATTATTATTATTATTATTATTATTATTATTATTATTATTATTGATTGCTTCCAAAACAGTCAAGAAATATTGACCAAAGGTTTTAGTCAACAAAAGTCAACTATTATGGACTCAATACAATTTCCCTTGGAATTTAGTGGATTCCCGGGTCGTTTAGTCCCACGGAGGTTGAATGGTGTGTGAAAACGTTCAGAAGTAGAATGATCACTAAGGATAATGATCTGTAAGGATTTTGGTTGATAATTACACTACTGATTGTTTGGAATTGTATTTGGATACAGAACTATAAAGCACAACAATCGATTAAACAAGCGTGTATAGCAAGTAAATAAAAATGTAAATTTAAAAACTACGAGGACTAAAAATGACAAGTTTAAAACTAAAGGGTATAAAATGAAAATTTAAAACTTTTTAAACTTAAAGAAAATTAAAATCTAAAAGAAAATATTTTACTAATATTATATTAATTTAATATTAATTAATTAATCAAAACTATTTTAAACTTATTTAAAATCTAGTTTAATTAGTCTAAAAAGGATTTATAATACAAAACTAACTAAGAAAATTACAAATTTATTTTCTAAAATCTAGAACAACTTAAAAGATTTATAAAAATTAAAAACAAATATTTTTGTCTTTTAGCAAAGGTTTTATAAATTAAAACTTAATTAATATTTCAAATCTAATTAAACTAATTAAAGGATTAAAATTAGAAAATAAAAGGAAAATTATAAGATTAATTTTATAGGTTCTAATTAAGTTAACAAAGCTAGGAAAAATATAAAAACATGGTTTTACTTAATAAAATTAATTTTACTACTTAATACTTTAATATTAATTAATTATTAAAACTATTATTAATTATTAAAATACTAGATTAAAAGGAAAATCTAAGAAAATTCCTAAAAATACTTTGATATGATGAAACTTAATAAAAATATAAAACAGATAAGTGCTTAATAATAAGTGAAAAGAAAATTAAAAAGCTAAATTATATTAAATAAACGCTATCACTATTTTTAAAGATGATGTTTTGTGTTTTTATTGTTTAAACCTATTTAACTACTTATAATACAAACTTTTAATGAAAACAAAATTTTAGAACTTAAAAATAAGTGTTTAGACACAAAAACCCTTATCAGTTGACTTTTGTTGACCTGACTAGAAACAAGCTTGAAATAGCTTATGTGGGGTCCACAAGAATGGATTAAGGTGTAAACAAGTTACTTGGACAGGTTCAAGCAAGAAACAACCAAACTAGCTCACTTGAATAAGTGATGGATCAAAATAAGCACTTGGCTTCTTTATGTTCTAAGACAGGTTATGTGATGAGTTTAAAGGGCAAAACAAGTAGGGTCCCAGAGCTTAAGCTCTCAAACTTGGTGAAACAGATAGCCGCCTTGGTTTTGAGCTCAAAGGAACCAAGAACAACCCCTAGGGTCCATGGTGGGCTTATGACAAGCTTTTGAAAAGCTTGTAAACACCGAGTATTCGGTGTACATGTGAAATGGGACAAACAAAAAGCTAGTAGCAGGCTTATTAAATAAGCTGCAAAGCACAATATAAGCACTGGAATAAAGAGACAGCTAGGTGGGCTTTCCAAAAAGCTAAGGGTCAAGCCCTGGGTCCCACTAATAAGCTCTGTGTGAGCTTGTGGAATCAAGCAGATAATACCAACTTCTCTGGCACAGGGGAGGTTTTTGGAAAAGTGCTTAAAAGAAGCTTGCAAATAAGCAGTTTAACAAGCTAACTAAAAATTATGAAAAATACTATGATGAAGATTAGCAGCTAAATATTATAAACCTAAAAGTACAAATTTTGAAAGCTAATATTAAGTCCTATAAAAAATTATCTAGTTTATTCAAAAACTGACTAAGTGAGAATTTGACTTTTTGAGTTACACTAACAAGTTGACTTATATGAACTTTGAGCTTAATCTATTGAATGATTATGATGTTTTAAACTATTTTAAGACTAATTTAACTAATCTTAACAACTTCTAAAGCTAAAATGATGATTATGCAACTGTAATTCTCAACAGTGATGAAATTAAGAGATTTTAAAGCTAAAATTGACTTTCCACTGAATAAACTCTGGTTTTAATGACTTGACTAAGTTAATAGGACCTAATAGAACATGTAACAACCAATAGTGATATCATAAATGCCCTGGAACATCAAATAGACAGCAAATCCAAACAACCCTATAGAAGGCTGTTTTGAAGCTTTAGGCACTAAAACAGATTTTTAAACCAAGAAATCCATTGATTAACTTATAATAACTATATTTAAACAGAATTAAGCTAAAATTAACACACTTTAAACAATTAAACTAGGAAATGCAAATTTTGAAGAAATTACTTACAAATTGTGTTTATGCACAAAACTGAGAACTGAGAACCAAGAACACAACCTACAGCTTCCCAAGAAGCATCTAAACCCAAGGCAATCCAGAATTCACCTTGATCCATGCAGTTTTCTTCATTTCTTTTGATTTTTGATTTATAACTAATTTTTTTTTTGTATTTTTGATTTTTAATTCTAAACTGAGTTTTAAAGTTTCTAATAGCTTTAAGAAGCTATCTAGGGAGCTTATATGAGCTTATGAGTCCATAATAACAACTAATAACAACATTCAAACATATTGAGAATTTAACAAGGAAATTTGCATAAACTGAAAAGATGACTTAATACTGAAATTGAGGTTTACAAAAGTTTTATTATACACTGAGAACATGAAATACAAAGCTTGAAAGCTAATTGATACACTGGAAATTTAAAATTAACTAAGTCGACATAAGCTTAAAAAATTTACACTAGATATATTCCACATTGCTTCATTCTTTCTTTATATTGATCTTTTTGGGTTCCTTGTCGACCTCTGAATATTTCCCACTTCTTTTCAACCCTTGGATCCTTCGAATTCATCAAAACCGTCCATTTGGCATTTTGGCGCCAAAAAGTCATTTGAGCAGTACAAGTGGTTTTGAGGCAATTAAAGAATTGTGGATGTTTGTGGAGGTGTAGGGGACAATTTAGATAGTAGGTATGGGCTGGGGATTGAGGTGTAAAGTAAAACCGGAGTTTTGAGTGTAATGATAGAAAGCTGCTATGGCGGGAAGCATTAAATGCTTTGTGGGGTCGATGTATAGGTGGAAAGATGGTGGAGAGGAGTGGTTATACAATTTGTGATGAGGTGGAGGAGCAGTGGTGGAAAAACCACCCGGTTTTAGGTTTGAGGAGTGGGTGAGGGAGATGAACAGTGGAGGCGGTTTTTCTATTTTTAAACCGTGGGTCAATGGTAGGATGGGTTTGGGCTTGGGTTTGATTTTGGGTTTAATAAAACAAAGGGTCCGGTTGGTTTGTAGTTTAATCACAAGGACCAATTTTGTAATATTCTGAAAATGAGGGGTTAAACTTGCAGTTTTCCAAAGTTAACACAAGGACCGATTATGCCATATATGAATAGTACAAGGTTATATTTATTAATTTTCCATTTTAAATAACCCGGTGACCATTTTGACACTTTTCAAAGTTGAGGGACCAAAGTTGTAAATATGCAATTTTAACTTCAAAGGACTATTTTAACAACTTGTGAATCCCAAGGACCTTTAATGATATTTTACAAGTTTTGAATTACCAGGACTAGTTTTGCCAATTTATGAAAGTTTAGGATGAAACTATAAATTATGTAAACTTTGTTGTTTTTCATCAATTTTCAATCCTTTTGCACTTGTAACACATAAAAACACATTTCAATGATATTTATAGTATTTTGTGGCATTTCGAGTGTTTTCGGATGTTTTGCGGTTTAAATGGGAATAAAATGATGAGTATTTAGACACTCATCAATCCCACACTAAACTATTGCTAGTCCCTAGCAATCTTTTATGAAAAATTAATGGATTTCATCTCTTTACCAAAAGCCATTACTACGGAGTAGCCAATTGTTTCGGTTCAAGTAAGAACCTTGGTACAATGATAACCAAATGATTTTGAGCAAATCACCACTTTCAACGGTTTGATTTGTCTTTACGAAGCAAATTCGGACTAGCCAACTCTTAGATAAAATATATTTGGTGAGTCGATTACCAATTATGGTTTTCAACCGCCTTTACCACAAGCCATAAACTTGCGGGCTAGCCAACTCTTCACTAATTAAAGATATGGTGGTGAACACCATACAATTTTGGGCAAATTGCAAGCCGTCAACGGATTTGAGATATCTTTACCAAGAGCCGTTTGCTCTGGATTAGCCAATCCTTTTGTTTATTAGACATGGCGGATGATAACAGAAGTCGAGTAAGTGCAAAACACTTACTCCAAAAAAAAAAATTTTGGCCAAAATGGGAATTGGGTGGTATAATTACATGATAAAATTGTGAGAATTCCCCACACTAGAAATGAATATTGCCCTCAATATTCAAAGTACCTACTGTTATGCGAAACTTAGAATGTAAAAGGAAATACTACGGCCATTATTCTATTATTGTTATACACACACAATTTTTTTTTTTTTTTTTTTTTTTTTTTTGAAACTTATACACAACAATGGGCAACTCCCCACACTGGGGTGGTAGAAAGTAGAAAGAAGTCGAAATATGGGTGAAAACCCATATGGTGTGCTCTTGTTTTTGATTACCGAGTCGCTAGCTTGACTCGATCCCGCATTCATTGGCTCATGGGAAAGTTTGGAGATCCGGACAACCATGGGTGGAAAGTTTGGAGATCCCAGACCGAGTGGAGAAAAGGGGACACCTAAACGATAGCATAAACACACCGGTAGGTTTTAGCATTCATAGTCCGCCCACCCAACTATCGGGACTACTCGAGCCGGCCCAAGTATGATCTTCCATTTGCGATCTCCATAGGGCCATCCATCTAGCAGATAAGTGGTTGGATTCGGTCTCTTTAGTGACACGTGTGAAATATAACCGCCAATTTCTTCATAAGTTTGGGGCGCAATCTCACAAGAGCTACCCAAAAGGTCGGTCTCCATTTTCTCGTTAAAAACATGCGGGGCATCATCAAAGGAAGATCCGAAGCACCAATACCAGATTAGGAGAAGTTCGATCGCAGTGGCGATTGAGTCTAGAAGCAAGGAAGGCATAATTCGAACATCACCAAGAACAGATACACCAAGCCCCCAAATTCAAAAGGAAGAGTGGCGATCTCCATTGCCAATTTCCAAACCCGGATCCAGGCGGTGACAATTCGCTCAAAGAAGAGCGAAGTGCTTCATCGAATGAAATCGAGCACGCTCAAAGACACGGGGAACATGTGCGCAAGACAGAGAAATACAACTTGAAATGCCAAGACATGCGGAGAAGCAAAGAACTCACATTGGGGATCATTAAGCTTGGCAACCACGTCCATAAGTTCAACTCCAACACGCATTAAAAAAAAATCCGATCTCTCCTCACACTCATATTAATGGACGTCCTAACTTTGCCGGATAAGCTGTGTTTCCTCGGTCCTTACAACATCACACGTTGACCTGAATTTTGATGAAATGTTTTTGAGATGTCTCACGTGAATTCCAGCAGTGACATTTTTGTTGAGATCTAACAGATCCTGCATCTAAAAACAAGAATAAAAAGGTAGCACAACATTTTGATTTGTGCTAATGAGAAAGTGTAAAATGACGTAAACGCTAAACACTAACACCCTAAACGCTTCTTTGATGACATGTGGCTTACGTCCTCATGCATGGTTCATCAAGTACTCCCCTGAATGCACATGTGTCGTTGATTTGAATCTAATATAAGTTGTTAGTTGACTTTATTAGGTTGTTATGAAAATGATTGTGTTAGGATGATTGTTGAATTAGGGTTAAGATGAATTTTGGGATATAGAAGCACGTAATTGATAGATTTTGAAGTGTCATTGGAGCATATTAGGCTATGTTTGTCAAAACAAGCAGTAGCTACAAGCAGTGGTTGATACAAGTGAGCCCAGACGACATTAAAGTTTTATCGATCAAATATGCAGTTTGGCCATACCACAGGGACCAAAAACGCAAAACTTCAAAATACGGACGTCCAGTGACTTTCAAAGTTTTAGTAGGGGTGGAAATGAGTCGAGCCAATCCCGAGCCTGTCAGAGCTCGAGCTCGGCTCGTTTAAGTTTTAAAAGGCTCGAGCTTGAGCTCGGCTCGTTTCTAGCCTTAATTTCTAAGCTCGAGTTCGGCTCGTAGTATGTTATATAGGCTCGGGCTCGGCTCGAGCTCAACTCGTTTATACAATTTGGCCATGAAAAGTTAAAGCTTGGCTCGAGCTCGGCTCGTAATATATCTTTATTGAGCTCGACTCGAATATATGTTTAATACGTAAAATATCATAATTTTGTTTAAGCTCGTGAGCCCAAACGAGCTTTGTATGTAAAGCTCGTGCTCGAGCTCGATTAATAAACGAGCCGCAACTTAGGCTCGAGCTCGTTTCAATTTCATTGTTCGGCCTTTTCTTCGATCGATCTCGAAACTTTTCACGAATGGCCGACTCATTTTCACCCCTAAATTTTAGGAAGAAAATTTGCAATTAGGCCATACAACAAGGACCAAAAATGAGATTAACTCTTAAAAAAATAAAATTCCTTATTTTATAAAATCCCCTTTCACAAAATTCAAAACAAACCCTCTCTCAAAAAACAAATCCCCATCTCTCCACACACCCACACCCTCTCCTCCCCTTTACCAATTTTATAAAAAAACTCCCGCTTATAAAAAAAAAAAACCCCAAATTTATTTTTCCCCCAAACCCTAATTTTCAAAATTAAAAATAAAAAATAATTTAATTGATGGACGGCGGAGTATACAACCCAAGAACAGTCGAAGAAGTCTTCCGAGACTACCAAGGCCGTCGTAACGGCTTAATTAAAGCCCTCACTACTGGTAATTAGAAAAAAATTAGGGTTTTTTTTTTAAAAAAATGATGACGTAATGGGTTTTTTTTGATATTTTTTTTGTTGGTTGTGCAGATGTGGAACGGTTTTATCGCCAGTGTGACCCAGGTTTGTGTTTTTTTGTTTTTTTTGTATTTGTTTGATGACGTCATCATTTTTTATGAAGTTGGTTTTTTTTTATAAACAAATGAAATGGGTATTAAGATTTTGTGTTAATTAAGTGTAAAGTTGGTAGCTTTTTTTTTTTTTTTTTTTTTTTTTTTTTTTTTTTTTAAATTTGAGTTTAATAATTTTTTTGTTATATAAAATGGTTTTTATGATGACGTCATTAATTTTTATAAAAAAATGAAATGGGTATGAAAGATTTTTTGTTAATTAAGTGGAAAGTTGGTAGCTTTTTTTTATTTGAGTTTTTGTAATTTTGTAATTTTTGTATAAATTTTTTGCTATATAAAATGGTTTTTATGATGACGTCATCGTTTTTTATAAAAAAAATGAAATGGGTATGAAGATTTTGTGTTAATTAAGTGTAAAGTTAGTAGTTTTTTTTATGGATTTTTATATTTTTTTAATTTTTTATATAATTTTTTTAAATGGTAAAATGTAGTTTTTAAATATGTAAAGTTTGGATTTTATAAAAAATAGGGTATATATTTTATTATAAAGATTGGGTGAATTTGTTTATAAAAAAGGTTGTTGCTTGAGATGAAAATTATTTTTTCCGTGGTATTTTTTTTATAATTGAATTATGTTTATAGAAATATGTTAAATAAGTGTAAAGTAAGTAGCTTTTTGATTTGAAATGATTAGGATATAAGTTATATATATATAAAATTTGAATATTTTCAAAAAAAAAATGGTTCTTTGGGTGAAAACTGAAAAGTATAGTCTTTGTGGTATTTGACTATTGAATTTTGAAGCTTTTGCTCATTTCGTCTTAGTTTTGAAATTTAAAAAAAAATATAGGTGAAAATTACTAAAAGGTTGTTGCTTTAGATGAAAATTATAGTATTTGTGGTGTTTCGCCTTTTTAAGACGGAGCGGTTTTTGTAAATGAAGGGACAGGATGAGAAATTTTGAGGATTTTGCTCATTTCGGCTTAGTTTTAAGTTGATATGTGAATGTATAGATTTCATGTCGTGTGCGGTTGTTGCTTGAGATGAAAAACGAGGTAGTTGAAGTTTTAAGATGGAGTGGTTTTTGTAAATGAAGTGTCATTTTGGCTTAGTTTTGAGTTGATATGCGAATTTATAGATTTAAACGTGGTATTTGGCTTTTTAAGATGGAGCGCTTTTTGTAAATGAAGTGACGGGATGAGAAATTTTGAAGCTTTTGCTCATTTCGGTTTTGTATAGATCTAATGTCATATGTGGTTGTGTTGAGTATGATAAGATAAAGAATTGGGTTTAACTTTACGTTAATTTCGTTTTGTTATGTTTATGGTTGTTTGTTTTATGGACTTATTGTAAATTTGTAATCTATCGGTACGAGAATGATAAGATAAAGGGAGAAAGTTAGAAGCGGGTTAAAATGTTAGATAGTTCAGTTTAATCGTATGTTTAGTGGGTGTTTGTTTAAGCTTATTTTTGGCAGATAGGATTATTCTACTCGGCTTTCAGAAGCCTTTTTTTCTGGCTTGTTTTTCAGCTTATGGGCTTATTTTCCATATTTAAGTCATAATAATCTCATAAATCAAAAGATAAGTCTGAAAAATAAGGTTATGAAATAAACCGAGTTAAATTAGCTCATAAGCCCAAAAACAAGCTTAAACAAACACCCCCTTAAGTCTTTATCTATTTCGTTTATAAACGTGCAACTAAAAGTTGGATTCTTGATAGGTCTATTTGTCTATTAAATCGTATTTCAGTGTTAATAGTTTGTGTTAATGCTAATTTGTCTTTCAGAAAAGGAAAACCTTTGCCTATATGGATTCCCCAGCGAACAATGGGAAGTTAACTTACCAGCAGAAGAGGTGCCTCCGGAGCTCCCTGAACCTGCCTTAGGTATTAACTTCGCTCGAGATGGGATGCCCGAAAAGGACTGGTTGTCTCTGGTTGCTGTCCACAGCGATGCATGGTTACTTGCTGTGGCTTATTATTTTGGTGCCAGATTTGGTTTTGACAAAGCAGACAGGTATCCCATATCCGTCTTTTATATAAACGCCTTTAGCATTAAACTGTACTCGTAGCTCTTATGTAATTTGTCTGTTTAGGCCACAAATGGAGTCTGTTCTGTTATCTTTCATCTATTCAGTTAAGATCGAGTTGATGTGCATATATATCAAATTTTGTAAATCAAGATAGCCGCCATTGTGACTTTAGGAACTCATGAGCATATGCATCATTACAAATGAAGAGGCTATAACTGGTTTTACCTGCAATGATGTTTCTGCCTAGAGCATTGGAACTCGAGAATCCATATATTGAAACTCTATTACCATGGATCATGTGAAACAACTGACAGTTTTTACTTTTTAGTATTTTTAACTCACTATATGCATCTTTATAAAACGAATCATTTTATTAATATCTTTGTTTCTGAGGTTGTGAATAGCTTTAGGTCGAAATTTCTGGTATGCAGATGCCTTTATCCATCTTCTATGTGTTATTCTTTCTTTCTTGTACGATAGTGTTCACCATGAATAGTTTGATTGATAAGAAGTAGAAGAAATGGGTATTGTCGTACGGTTTTTCAAGTCAAATATAATTACTTTTTCTATGAGTAATTCATACTGGTATTGTTTCAATTCTGGTGCAGGAAACGTCTCTTTAATATGATAAATGATCTCCCAACAGTCTTTGACGTTGTGGCTCTATCTTCTAAGAAACAACCAGCCGCGGTCTCTAATCACAGCAGCACTAAATCCAAGTCAAACACAAAAGGGGTAAAACAAAAATTTCTTCCGTTTTTCGTAAATAATCTATGCTAGAAAATTTTGCTGTTCATACTTATCAGATCTCAGTATTGTGCTTGTTATTGCTTCTGTGAAAAATTTGTTTTATCTATTCGGGTTTCTTGCTTCCAGAGAGGATCTGAATCCCAGATGAAATATGCGAAGATGCAAGGAAATGATGAGGAGGATGAATTGGAGGAAGAAGAAGACGAGGACGAGCATGGGGATACGTTATGTGGAGCATGTGGAGAAAACTACGCTTCAGATGAATTCTGGATCTGCTGTGATATATGTGAGAGGTGGTTCCATGGGAAGTGCGTGAAGATTACTCCTGCAAGGGCTGAACACATCAAACAGTACAAATGTCCTTCGTGTAGCAGCAACAAGAGAGCACGTCCATGATCTTTGAGAGGCTACTGTCGTAAGTGGTTCCTGGCTAACTACTAGATCTGTTGCCTTATCTACATTTCCATGCAACATGTATCTGTTCTTCCTTAACCATGTTTCTGTAGTCTTCTTGGTATGATTATTAGACGGTATCTTTGGAGGTTCTGTTAGTGTGACTTTTCGTAGTAGACTTATTGAGACTTGAATGTAGAACTTTTACTTCTGTAGGAGTTCATTAGAACTGTAGTTTGCCTCTATTATTCAATTCCTTGTGTTTCGAGTTATGCTTTTAGAGCGTGTTATGTGTTTGCCTCGATAAGCTTTGTGCTGCATTTCTTTAAGATTACGACAAAAAATAAATAACATTCTCATTCATGCCAAATCAGCATTAAAAACACTAGCTCCACGTGGAAAGCAACGTATGCTTTCTACAAAGATGATGTAGTTCGTTCACACAGACAAACAGAAAAACAGAAATAGGCACGCGATAAAGAAAATAAAAACATACAACAATCATACTATATGGACGGTGTTACACGCAATCTCACCTGTAGGTAGTACAGCTAGCTAGGTTTTCTGTGTTTTTTGACGATAAGCAGTCACCAGAGGTTTCAAAAGCTTACCAGTGAAGATAATTATGGCAATGCCAGCAACCACAAACCACATGATCAGAGCCCCTGTTACCAAATGGCTAATATTGTCCCATCCGATTTGCAGCTGAGGATCGTGTGCAGGGGTTGTAGCTTCCATTGCTAACTTGTAACTCCAAGTAGTGGCTGTGATCGTTGTAAACATGGAGGCTGTTAGAAGAAGCGAAAATATCCTTCGTTTTAATGACAAACCCGAAAGAAACAGAAACATTGTGGTCATTGAAAACTGAAAGAAATGGTGTTGGCAATGGAGAAAGCGTTTAAACTCGTATGGAGAAACGTATGCTGCAATTGCTTGGCCAGCTTGGTACTCCATGGTGCCGTTCACAATCCTTGTATCTTGAGACGCACCACCAGGCGGGTTGATGCCCGCCTGGTAATTCAAGCCAGCGATGACTGACGCTGCCACCGGAAGAGCGTCAGCCTTTCTTTCAGCCATGGGATCATCGATTTCCTTAGCCATGTAGTCCCATATCCAACGGCAGCATCTTTTAGCACCGGTTAGCGGTGATTGCGGTTGTGGTTGTGATGGAAGCATTGGAGCTAATGGTGTGTCTTCAAACTTCAAAGAGTATGCATGTATATATGATGGTCATGTTTTTCCTGTTTACTTTAACTTTTAATAAAGTGAAATGGCAATAGTAACAATATTTACCTTAATTATTTTTATTCATTTTACCTTGTAAAGTGGTAAGGTTGTCTGACTGTCTTTTTAAAGAATTTTGAAAGTTTGAATAGCTGTTTTTGAAAGTAAAATATTTTCATCAGTGGTTACAAATTGTACCAGTAAAGCGAGCTGGGTAATTAGTCAAAACAAGTTTAACCTTTTACCAGAAAAATATTAAATATCTAAATATTTTTGTAATTAACCTTTAACGAACCGATTTATAATGTTGTTTTAAAAATTAGTAAAGTTTGCCCTCTCGACCATCGATCATAGCTTTTAGCTCCGCCCTTGCTTTTCGACCGTAATTTCCTAGTTGCTTAGCATTGCCTGAATCTTCATTACAACTTTGCTATTTAAGCTACGAAAAAATAGTTTATCGCATATAAGTTTTGCTAGTTAACACATGTTAATGTACAATTAATTAACATCAACTTTATACTTCAATCAGTAAACATTTACTAAACCTATAAAATCTATATAAATTACTATAGTTACATATGTTTGAGTTATTTTATTTATTTATTTTTATTTTTATTTTATTTTTTCTATTATTATTTTTTTTAATGTCGCGGGCCTATTGGTCATTTCTTAATACTAATAGTACATATAGGCTTTAAGTAGCTTATATCATAAGAAACTTTTAACTTTACTCATATATATTTTTTAACAAATTAAGCTACTTGTAAATCTTCATTATTTTTCATGTTACTTGTAAGATACTAATAATTTTATAAATTAAGTTTCTTTAGCCTTCTTTAGTTAAAGGCTTCAATAAACACCGAATTGCTAATATGTAACTTCTTATGTTTCATGGTAAAATTATGGAATTCTTAGTAAAGTTTACTCTTGTTAATCCTTAAAAAGCCATAATGTATTCTATAAGTTTTGGTATTTTATTTCTGCATTAAAAAAAAAAAAGAAAGAAAAAAAAAAGAAAATTGGTTACTCTGTTAATTTATAACTCCTTGTGTATACGAAATTTTTCCCACGACCAGTTTAATTTAAAAATAGTAAGAATAAAAAACGTTATATTTTCAAAAATTTACATTCCATGAGCATTTGTGGTTAAGTTGTTTGGTAAATTACTAAATATATTTACATTAAGTTATTTGGTAAATTACAAAATATATTTACATCAAGTTATTTGATTGTAAACTTTGTTAGATATACAAATCTCATGTATTTATAATAAGGTTTCTTTTGGTATCAACAATTTTGTAAGCATAGAAATTTTTGGTATTGCGATCAATTTTAATGTAATTAATAATAATAATAATAATAAATGTTGTTCATATTTTTTTATAGAAAAAAATCAGGTTTTGTTATTAAAGTTTAAATAGTTACCGGCATATGTTAAGTAGCATTTGTAAAACTAACGTCATTGTACAATAGATTGCACTACCAGGCTTCGATGACCATCAAGTTTCGTCCTTTGACCAAAAAATTTGCACCGTTGGTCCTTAACTGCGAAACGTTAGTCATCGTTGGTCCCTCCCACTAACGGTCTTCACTAACGCTCGTTAAATGTCCACGTGTGATACCCATGTGAGGGTACTTTTGTCTTTTTACTCTTTCTTTCTCTATTTCATCTTCCTCTACTTATTCTTAACAACACACCCTTCAATTTCAAGCTATTTTTCCGGCCATTTTCCGATAACAACAAAAATCCATGATAAAAAACGTTAAGCCTTCTTACAGCCTCACACCGAATCTGAGATAGATTCAACTAAATCATATCATAGAAATCATATTCGATGGCTTTAAATTTTTAGATTCAACTAAATCATATCATAGACACCAAAAAGAAAGAAAATCCCACATACACCAACGGATGTCCATCACAAGTCAAGTTGTAGCACAACAAAGTGAAGAAACAAGATCTCACCTCAATAATCTCTCACATGTTAGATTTCAAACATCCCAAAAACACAAACACAAACACACACTACACTTGTTTAACTACTTATGATCAATTAAATTCAATCCAATCCAATCAATGTTAGTCCAACAAGATAATTATAATCCTAAAAAACATCAAACCCCATCAAAATCTTTACCTTTTTTCACATGGGTATCCACCAACGTTTACAAAATCATCACCATCACAATCTTGATCACCACCGTCGCCGCCTTGTTCTTCCTCCGTGGCAGCTCCGGCGACTCTGCCACCACTTTCTTATGCTTCCAAAAACAAACCCCATAAATTAAACAAACCCCATCAAAGTCCTTTTCTTTTTGGTGAGCACCTGATGGTGAAGGATCTCAAAACTTGTTTTTTTTTCTCGGTTTAAAAAAAATTAGGTTCTTAATATGGGTTTCTGTGAAGATCAATGATGTGTTGTTCTTTGTAGATCTTAAAAGATTGTTTTGTGTTAGTGGTGTGGCAGTGACCAAACTTTGGGTGGTGGTGACCGGATTGTGTTGACCGAAGAGAGAAAGACCGGATTATGTTGATCGGATTAAGTTGACAGGTCTAACACCCACTTGTGGTAACCCGAACTTTGATTCTTGGTCTCTCCCATATCAAGCTCTTGTCTTATTTATTCTTGACCACATTAGGTGGTATCTTGTGACTCCTAGAGGTGTAGCCTTCTCGTTTAAGGGTGGTGATAAGGATGGCATAAGGGTTGACCTTCAAAAGAGTTTGAAAGTGATGATTTGTTGATGGTGAGCATTGGTGTTTGCGTTTATAGGGTAAGGAGAAAGGATAATAAGGATGGTTAATCTTTGTTGTTCTTTTCCTCTTGTTTGATTCATAGGTATAGTGAGTGTGTAAGGTTTATCATCAAAGAGAGTGATGATTTACATACGGGAAAAAAAAGGGTGAAGCGTACCCGAAGAAGAAAAGGAGAAGAAAGAAGAAAAGGAGAAACAAACCCACAAATTAAACAAACCCCATCAAAGATCAAAGGTAGATGAAATAGTTAATAGTGGGTGGGAAAAGACAAATATACCCTCCACTTAACAAGGCTTAACGCCTGTTAGTCCAACCGATTAGGGTGAGGACCAGCGATGACTAACGTTTGCGATTAAGGACCAGCGGTGCAATTTTTTGGTCAAAGGGCGAAACTTGATGGTCAGCGTATAACACAAGGACGAATGGTGTAGTTTACTCTAAAATCTATATAAATTACTATAGTTACATTTTTTTTTTTTTTTTTTTTTTTTTTTTTTTAATGTCGCGGGCCTATTGGTCATTTCTTAATACTAATAGTACATATAGGCTTTAAGTAGCTTATATCATAAGAAACTTTTAACTTTACTCATATATATATTTTAACAAATTAAGCTACTTGTAAATCTTCATTATTTTTCATGTTACTTGTAAGATACTAATAATTTTATAAATTAAGTTTCTTTAGCCTTCTTTAGTTAAAGGCTTCAATAAACACTTCTTATGTTTCATGGTAACATTATGGAATTCTTAGTAAAGTGTACCCTTGTTAATCCTTAAAAATTTAAAATTGCTAATATGTAACTTCTTATGTTTCATGGTAACATTATGGAATTCTTAGTAAAGTGTACTCTTGTTAATCCTTAAAAAAGCCATAATGTATTCTATAAGTTTTGGTCTTTTATTTTTGCATTAAAAAAGAAAGAAAAAAAGAAAATTGGTTACTCTGTTAATTTATAACTCTTTGTGTATACGAGGTTTTTCCAACGACCAGTTTAATTTAAAAATGGTAAGAATAAAAAACGTTATATTTTTCAAAATTTACATTCCATGAGCATTTGTGGTTAAGTTATTTGGTAAATTACTAAATATATTTACATTAAGTTATTTGGTAAATAACTAAATATATATACATCAAGTTATTTGATTGTAAACTTTGTTAGATATACAAATCTCATGTATTTATTTGCATGTTATAATAATAAGGTTTCTTTTGGTATCAACAATTTTGTAAGCATAGAAATTTTTGGTATTGCGATCAATTTCAATGTAATTAATAATAATAATAAATGTTGTTCATATTTTTTTATAGAAAAAATCAGGTTTTGTAGATAAAGTTTAAATAGTTACGGCATATGTTAAGTAGCATTTGTAAAACTAACGTCATTGTACAATAGATTGCACTACCGGGCTTGATGATAATCAAAGGTATGAGGGTGTATGTTCCACCAAGACTTGCCTTTCACGAGAATAAGAAATACGAAACACTACGTTAAGTGATTACGCAGGGGTATGACCCTCCGAACCACCTCCGGCGTGAGAGTAAGTATGAGTTATGGTTGTATAAGTGTGTGTAAGTAAAGAGATTAGTGTGAAATGAGCATACCATAATCCATTGCCCGTCCAACCTATTTATAGTGGATGAAATAGGGTTGAGAGCATACGCATGAATGTCGGAGATCATGGGGCGTCCCATGATTGTGGGTAACCGCTAGGGTTTAGTGACCCACGTTCTCGGACTTGACGGGAAGCAAGAGAGAGGGAGATCGTGGGTTTGACCAAGTCGGGAGGTTCTCCTATCCAATGCTTCGTCGACCATACCCAAAAGGGCTTAGGGCTTCGAATGGCGAATTCCCCTAAGGTAACCTTCGTGATAACGAATGGTTTGACGCCTATGGATATTCTGGAATCCTAACTTGGACCTTCGTATAGAATGGTTTCGACACGTCTCGGAGGAGTGTCCTTCGAGATACTCGGAGGGTACATCATCAAGCCCCCTAGTCGAAAGTGATGTATATGAGCGAGGAGACATTGCTTTCAACTTCATTCTTCGAAAAAATACCATCCTGCTACAAATTGCATTAGTTAGAAGATAACAATACACCTAACTTAGCGCATTTAATGCTAATTAATCTTTTTGGCTGCCCGCTACAGGAATCACATTTTCCCAACTTACCCGGAGAACAAAAGTCTTCTTTTTTTTTTTAATTTAAAAAATTTACATCGGATAAGAGTAATTTTTGGGACACGTGTGCGGTGTTTAAGAGATGCAAAAGAGAGTATAAAAAGGGGGGTAGTTGAAACCCTAAATCATTTTACTCTCTCCGTCTATTTTCACACGCAGTAAAACTTCATCGCTATCACTCCGAAACAAAAGGTAATCCTTCCTTCTCACTGGTAGCTTTTTTTTTAAATGGATTCCAAGTTTATCATAAAACAGTAAAAGTGTACATTGTCTGCAAAAGATTTACATGATCACTTAGCTGATTACCCCATCCCACCAGAACACAAAGTGATGTTACCCAAATCTAATCAGGGTATTTTTTATGCTCCCCAAGGTTTCGTATGACTATACACACATGCATTTAGCCATTCTAACCTTAGGATTCCTCTGCACCCACTGATATTAGAGTTCATGCAATACTACAAGGTCCATATCTCTAGGTTCAACCCCTTTGGTTTAGCCAAGTGACCACATTCATAGTGATGTGTAAAGCATACTGACTATGAACCAACATTAAAGGTTTTAAGAGGATTTCTAAACTTGTATCACGGGGCAATTGGTTAACTTTAGCAAAAGGCTCGAATCGGATGTTCCAAACTGTTTGGGAGGGTATATACAAATATAACGAGGTTGGAAAGGTAGCTTTTTCTATGTGCAAGACACTATTGTTCCCCTAAGTATCGAGTTCTTGAATAAGGAAAATATGTTTGATGCAAAAGCGGTATAATGACCCCTTGCCATATGATGTGCGAAGGATCCCATTATCGGCGTTTGGCCAAATATCTTGTGGATGTGCAAGTGTTCCTGAAGCCATCTTATACATGGTGGGATTGCCCAGTGGGAGGGTCTCCCAAGAACGTGATCATATACCAAGGACAAAGTATGTTTATCTACTTCTATTTAAGTAGGACCAATGTAGCGATATTTATTTCTTCTTGTTTCTATTTTGCGAGATGTCATTCGAAACTTCATGTACCAAGATTTGGATGAAGATTTAAGCTTTATACTGCTTGAGAAGGCGAAGAGTCTTATGGTGTTGGCTCTCCTTCGACATCTGTGAACAACAATGAGGTAGACACTCGAATCCGGAGCCCGTTGCATCGGCACCCCTCAAGCTGCGTTGGAGGTCCGTCCCAACTTGTTGAGAATGTTGTTGACTCGGACGATCCTTCGGATGAGGATGTCGATTATAGGTTCAACAGGATAGGCGGCAGTTGAAAAGTAGAAAGGGAGCAATGACCAAGGTCATTAAGTCTACCAACAAAAGGAAGAATCCTCTCCCTGCCTCCGGATCAAGGGTTGTGAAGCAAAAGAGTGCTGAAGGCAGAAAGTTTGTGAAGTCAGCTTTCGAGTTACCAGATGAATCCGTGGAGGTTCATGGTAAGCAGTTTTTCCTTATGAAACATGTGAAGTGATAAGTGTCAAAATTAACTTAACCTTTATACATTGTATTGGTCGCAGGCCTTCCAGAGACGAAGGAGCTCCCCAATGCTTTGGCCTGTCACCGAATTGTCGATCATGTTACCCCCCCTCAATGGAAAGGTTTGCTGGATAATATGTCCATTGAGAAGGTTTGTGATATGCATGACAATAGTGTAGCGAGGCAAGCAGTGTTGGATAATCACTTGAATACCAGGACCAGGGAGTTGCTCAGGGCTGTTACCAAGGCTAGGCAGGAGATGGATGTGATGTTGGAAAGGGAAAAACATAGGGATCGGGAGTATGCTGAGTTGGAGGCCAAGTGTGATGAGATTGAGAAGGACCTGGAGAAGAATCCTCTCGTTCAAGACCTCCGTAAAAAATAGAAGAGTTGACAACCGAAATTATTAGACTCAACGTGGAGGAGGGTAAGGTAGCAACTCTCATTGGTCAAAATGTTGTGCTTGACGCTAAGTGTGCTAGTCTGGAGGGCGAGAAGGCTAGGCTCGGAGAGGTAGAAGTAAAGTTCAAGGAGGAAGTTGATGGCTTACAGATGAGGTATAAAATGCTGCAAAAGGATCGTGCGGAGGTCGTTTCAAAGGTGGTACCTTACATAGCCATGGAGCTCTACCACAGTGATGAATTGGGAGCTCAGATGTGGAAGGTCATCAAATCAGCCATTTTTCATGGACGGTGCTTGGCGTTGAGGAGGTCGCCAAAGCAGGTGGCCGTGGACCTTTCAAGATTGAATGCTACCGTCCCACTTGAAGGTGAGTATGATGAGGCGAAATGCGTTCGCAACCGCAGAGTACTCCTTCCTTCCGAGGCTACCAAAGATCCTATGGCACCCTCGAAGACCTCCTTTCCAAGAAACCTCGAAGTGAAGCCTACCACTCCCACCAAGAAGACTATGTCTACCAAGCTGTCTCAGTTCAACCATCCCCACTCCATCTCCAAAAGCGGGAATGAAGGCTGCCATGTCGGCAGTAATTTGGTTTCAAGGGTGGCATGTACCCTTTAAGACAAATTATCTTATTTGACAATGCTTGTCTTGTTCTCTAAACAATTTAAATGCTTGTGATGTATGGCCATGGGCCAAAAACAATTTAACTGGGGCTTAGGCTCCTCGTGCAGGTACAAGGGCACTAGCTGTAACACCCCAACCCGACAAGGGTAGAAGTGTCACATTCTGGTGTCATATCAGAACATACAATTAAAAGCGGAAGTCTTAAGAATAAAGTATCAAGTCATTTAAACAATGATTTACAAGGAAAATTACAAAACCCAAAATGTCTAAGATAAAATGAAATCTCAAAACAAAAGCCCGCCAAAATAAGTCCACATAATAAGGTAACTAGGTTTAGTCCACTCGGATAATCCACCTCTCACCCAATCAAAGCCCATCTTCAAACCTAAAACCCGCCGGGAAAAGAAATGCGGTGAGCTTAAAAGCCAGTGAGCAGATATAACAAAGCAAAGCTAAATAAAATCGAAATGTAAAATGAAACAAAGGAACGGATAACAAAGTCGTAGCGAAATGAGAGTAATGAGTCAAAGAGGATCTGCATAACACAATTATCTGAGATATCCAAAATGAGCAGATAACAAGAAGAAGCGAAGCAAAGCAAAGCATCGATGACATATAAACAAGCACCTACAAACCGGACATACAAGAAGCTGAAACATAAGCAAACATAGCGGTAGCATCCACACAACATATATGTCATAATCAATTCAGGAAATCAGGAGACATACAAGCCAAACAAATGTCTACAAGAAAGCGGAAGCAATTAATTAATAAGTGAGCATGGCAATTCACACAGGTCAAAACCCTTAGTTGAAGACATAATCAGTATCATAACGGTAGTCAAAACATGGCAGTCACACGTAACAAGTAGATAAGGATACCACGAATAGTCATAGTCCACGAGATTAATCGAACGAGGTACAAAAGATAACAGATCAACAATCGATTTCACACAAGCACGGTTACCAGACAAATCAAAGGATCACATAACAGTAAGATAGCATATCATCATATGACAACATGTAAATCTTATATAGCATACATACATATCATACAGAGTAATCAGTAGTCGTATAAACATGAATATCATAATCAATCCAATGACATATAATAACCCGGTACATGAATGGAACCATAGTGCAAATAACGGAACGAAAGTCGACGAGATCAATGTAATGGAGTATCTATATCTTGGTAACGATGAATCATATAAAGTCTTGAGTAATGAACAAATGTCTGATTATGGTTCATTGAAATCGGAAGGTACAATATAGGTTTATCAAAAGTGTAAGGGTTATTAAATCTACCCGAGGCCGAAACATATCATATCATATCATAAGTAGCCATTGTATTCGGAGGGTGACCTCGAAATACCATACATAATAGGAGGAGACCTCGGTAACAAATGGAGTAGCTAGCTCCCGAATTGTGAAGACGCGGATTGCACCGACATCATTCACCATATATATCTCCAAACGGATCAAATCCTCGAAACATATCATATCTAGGATGCATCCATCGCCCCGAAACATAGTGGCCAAATCATATACATATAGTGAGCTCATAATCATATCGAATGGGGACGGTGTGTATCATCACCGACACCTGAGTCATGCCATTGGTGCATCAATGACACGGTCGAGTTACCTTCGACTAGGAAACATATTTGGCTCGGGTATCAAGCGAAGGGTCAAAGCATAATCATATCATATCATAAGGGTTCATATCATAGTTCATATCAAAGTTCATATCAGAATTCATATCGATGTTCATATCAGAATTCATATCAAAGTTCATATCAGAGTTCATATCAAAGTTTCATATCAAGGTTCATATAGTTTTATATCAAGGGAGCATAGCAGAGTCATAGGGAAGCCCTAATAAAGAGGCTTAGAGTAACGCATAACATATCAAGCTAGAATAGAAGATGAATACGAATCATGAGAAACCTTAAGAGGTAAGGTCAGAATATCTGTACCTCATTCGAAGCAGGCAAAATAGGAAGGTAAGGTCACACGATGAGTCAATCCCGCCGTCCGGAACCTATGAATTAGATAATGCTTATTAAAGTCGGATTACTCATTTTAAACGGCTTTCCATTTTTTTAGAGTTCCCACTTTTAGTAACTTTCTATTTTCTGAGGTTTCTATAATTAGTAACTTTTCAAAAACTGCAGATTTCCGTATTTAGCAGATTTCGCCATTTATGATGCATTTAATGTCATATTAGGTTAAAGGAGTGTTTTATAGACTTTAAGGATTATTTATGCCAATTTACAAAAGTTTGGGGTCTAAAGTGTAATTATTATAAAGTGTTGGTTCTTAAGTGTAAATATACCATTTTTATCCTTTTTACTCATTTAGCCCCTTTAGTAATTATATTTGCAAATCAACCTTTTATTTCAATAATTATGAATATGACATTAATATCTACAAGCTTCATATATGTACACGTATAATAAGTACTAGCTTTAAAATCATAAATTCATTCCACGTTATAATCGTTTTAACAAGATTAGGTGTTCTTATGTGGGTATCCATTTTAGATCGAGATTCACACAACCAAGATAAACCATGTGACAACGAAATTCATTTACTAACGAAATACTAGATTGATATTATTAATACCGCACAAGTTATTTTCCTTTTTAACCATGTTTAATACAAAAGTACGTAAACCCTTTTTGTGAACCTTAATAATAACGAGTCTAACCTTTACCCAAAGCAGTTTTATCGCCTTTTACCCTCCAAACAGCCCCTAGATCATGCTTCAATTCACGTTAATATTACCATATATATCGCCTTATTCGAGTCCCATTTTATGCAATGATAACGACCAAAAACAACCATGTCGAGAGGCTTTACAAACGTATTCTTAGGACCAGTTTTATATACATATATTAACACCTATAAAAGGTTTTTAACGCATGTCTTTTATGTGGTTAAAGTTAGGTTATCAAAAGCTTAGTTCATCATTGATTATAACATGTTTCTAGGGCCTTAAATGGTGCGCATGGAAGTCACATACCCACGAACAGAAAACAACCACACAACCAGATTTGTATACACTTTTAACGCCATACGTACAAGGTTTTAAGGCCTGGTTTTATGTGATAATATTTAGGGTATCATTATGTTAGTTTTAGCCATCAAATATAACATGATTTAGGCTCCAAAAGTGGGCGCATGGTACCCCAAGACCCACGACCAGATTATAACAACCACCACAGGAGATGTAAGCGTACATGTCGACATATATAAAGGTTTCAACAGATTCGATATGTTAAGGCCTATATGTGGGTCGATTAAATGCTTTCATATTCGATATAATTACGTGTTTCTTGTTATGACTTCATGTAACCTTTACTTGATCAATCTTAGCCACGTTTATTTATTTTATGTAACATGTTTATATTGTACAAAAGCATGCGTGTGGAAAGACATCATGCGACCAGATTCAAGAAGAAAGGAGGCGAGGCGGAGGTGATTATGAGGGTACCTTGTAGTGTATGTAAAGAGGAAGGAAGCGAGGATCAAAATCAAGCAAACTAAAGCTTCTTTTTGTCCTAATGACAACGTTCGTGACAACCACAATGACCCTCGTCCTAGGAAAACCCCATGATCAAAGCCACCCAAAACCATGACGAAAATGGAGAACCCACGACACCACGACCTCTTGAACCAATGACCATGACCGGAAAACCCACGTCTAGGTCCTTTGAATTCTGAACCACGACCACATCAGTTTCCATCCAAACCCACGATCAATACCAACCAATACTCGTAACCAACGGGTGAGTTTTCAGCCCTAACGAACCTTGTACCACTCTTCTTTGGACCTTGCTCTTGGCGACAGAAACAAAAGAGATGGAAAAATGTTTGCCGTAACTTTCTTTGGGTGCTAGGGTTTTCAAGTGGTGATTTAAACTAAAGAGATTATGCAATATGAGGGATAAGGATTTAGTTAAGTATGGTAGAGATTTTAGGAGCCCTTGGGGCGTTTTTCTTGGCCGAGATTATTGGCAATCACGAGAAAAATCAAAGTATTTAGTTTCTCTTCCTAAAATACATTTTGTACATTTAATTGTTTTGTAAATTAAATAGGTGTACTACATTTATATGTGTTACTTTTTTATTTACAAGTTAAAATGAAAGTTACAAATCTCAAATGCTCCATATAATTTTATTATCATAAGTATTTGACGAGCTCGGTTATTTTACGGATTCGTAGATTAGGGGCATTATGGTCAATTCACAAATTAACGATTTTAGGGTTTTACACTAGCCCTCATTTTGAATGGTATGGTGTAGGGGGAATACCTCTACACACTTAGTTATTATTTGTGTTTGTTTTGTTAACTTCTCGTACGCCATTTTTCCGACGCTTAAGTTTTACAACCTAAGGTTAAACAACCTCATTGTGTGTAAATTGCAACACCAAGAATATATTGACCAAATTTGATCATTGATGAGGGTCGCGACCCACTCTATCTCAAATCCTTTAAGTAGTATGACTTTGTATATATTTTACAAGCGCCAAAACTACTATGAGAGTTAATGTGAATGTTAAAGTTGGCTTAAATGATAAGGCATGTATTACACCTTGAGCCATTTTATTCGACATTGAAACTCATTAACGACTTGGCTGAACAAATCTTTGTGTTTAAGAAACGAAGCAAGAAATTTGTGGGAAATGTCTTATTTATCATTGAATTGGTAGGAGGATTACATCATTCTTGAAATGAAAACTAAGACAACTACCAATAATGTTTGCTTTCCTTGAGAAGCTTCTAATTACAAGAAAAAGTAAAAGTACTTCTTAAACATAGAACTTTCGAAGGTTCGTACCATTCCATGTCACGTCGATGGGTTCTCCGAGAAGAGTGGCGGTTGTAGGCTCCGTTGCCGTGAGCCTCGGCTACCATGTAGGGTCCTTCCCAAGTTGGTCCCGGCTTTCCACAGTACTCGCTTTGCTTGCTTTGTTGAGGCGTAACACATATTCTCCGAGCTTGAAAGTGGAAGGTCGACCCTTTGTTATAGTAGCCTTGATCTTATGTTTGTGTATTGCTTCTCGGATGGAGGCTATTTCTCGTCTTTCTTCTAGCGGATCAAGGTTTTCCCGATCCTTTCGTCATTTTGGGAGGCATCATCGTTGCCACACACCGTGTGTACACTTAGCTCGAAGGATGACCGCTTATGTTACGTATGTTAGGTGAAGGGGTTTCACCATTGCTTGACTTAGGGTGCGTCCTGTGAGCCCATAATACTTTAGGGAGCTCATCCACCCATCCATGACGAGTTCGTCCCGGCCTTTTCTCGATCCCTTTGGCGATGTCTCTATTTGTAACCTCCACTGTCCGTTACCTTGTGGATGGTGAGCGGATGTCCAAGGCGCTTTATGTGGAGCCCTTGAAAGAAGTCGAGAAGACTCCTTCGCGACTGCTTCCGTTGTCGATATGATTATATGGGGTACTCGAATCTGCACACAATGTGCTCCCATACAAACTTCTCGATCTGTCTCCACATTACGGAGGCTAAGGGTTTAGCTTCCACCCACTTAGTAAAGTATTCGATTGCTACCGGCAAGAATTTGACTCCTCAGGAGCTATAGGCATAGGTCCACGATATCGATGCCCCATCGAGAGAAGGGCCATGCGGATGTCACACTTGTCATGTCCCGCTTGGCATCTTTGGAGCGTTTGAGTATATCGACAAGCTTCACATTTGAGAATGATTTACGCCGCATCCCCGTGCATCGAAGGCCAATAATAGCACAATTTCATTATCTTGAGACAATGGCGGGGTCTGCATGGAGGCCGCAGGATCCTTCGTGGACTTGAGAGATAATGCTCGTAGCACGCTTGGGTCCCACACATCTTAACCAAGGTGATAAAATGACGTTCTATATAGGGTTTCCCTATTAGCCGATCTGCGGGGACTTAACCCGAACCTTCCTTGCTAGCTTGGGATCTTGGGGGAAGACCACTTATCAAGTATTCCACGATGGGAGTCATCCGTCTCTCCTTCTTCGTGAACCACATCCGCAAATTCCTTGCGAGCGATGGATCTTTCGGGAAGGACTTGACAAGTACTTCTTTAGTGAGATGAGCGAAGGCCATAGAAGCTAGCTTGCTTAGTGCATCGCCTTCTTGTTACGATTCCTCTGAACATCTTTGGATGGTGTAGAGTCGAAGCTCTCCAGCATCTCCTTTGTTTTTTCAAGTCTTGTTTGATGACGAGTGCATTGCTTCATAGGAACTGTCACTTGGTTTGCTACCAATTGGGAGTCTCTGAAAGCAATGAGCTTTGACCTCCATATCTTTAGCCGGTTGGAGGCACGCTATGACGCTTCATACTCCGCTTCATTGTTTGTGGCTTGAACTCAAAACAAAGAACATATGTATGCTCCTTCCCGTCGGTGACCGAGATTAGGCTCGCTCAGAACCATCGGAGCTTGATGCTCCGTCGTATAAAGCTTCGGTCGGCTGTACTTGAGTGAAGTTGGTTTGGGCTCTTCTTTTCTCGTCGGGCTCGGAAGGTGTTTCTACCAAGAAGTCTGCGAGAATTTGTCCTTTAATAGAGTTTCGTCCCTTGAACTCTATTTCGTGCTCTCCCAATTCAATAGCCCATTTAGCCACCCTCCGGACTTTTCGGGTTTCGACAAGATCTGTTTGAGTGGCTTGTCGGTTAAGGCCGTGATTGGATGGGCACGGAAATAGCGTCGAGCCTCCTTGCTGCGTAGATTAGGGCTAGTATTAACTTCTCCAATGTTGGATAGTTGATCTACGCCCCTGAGGACCCTAACGACAAAGTAAATGGGGATCATCGTTTGTCTCGTTACGCCACCGGATTGCGCTAATACTCTCCATTGAGGTTGCTAAGTACATGAACAACACTTCGCCTTTGATTGGGTGTAAGTGTTGGAAGGATTTTGATGAACTCCTTCATCTTACGAAGGCGACTTGACATCGACTCCATTGAAAAGTTTTCTTATCCACGCATCCTCGAGTGTTTTGAAGAATGGTAGGGACACCGCCCATTGCCGACAAAACCGCTTAAAGTCGCCGACTTCCCATTCGTGCTCGCACATCTTTTAGACACTTAGGGGCTTGGAGATCCGAATTGCCTTGACCTTGGAGGATTAGCCATTATCCACAGCAGTGATCAAATTCCTAGGAATTGTCCTCTTCGACACGAAGGAGCATTTCTTAGGGTTCGACTTCATGTTAATCGCCCGAAGTTGGTCAAAGGTTTCTGTACATCGAGGAGTAGGTCCTCCTCCGTCTTGCTTTTGATAACCATTTCGTCAGCGTATGCTTGATATTTACGCCTATTTGTTTGTTGAAGGCTTTATCTACGAGGCGTTGGTAAGTGGCCCTGCGTTCTTTAATCCGAAGGGCATCTTTACGTAACGATGACACCTTTGCTCGTGTAGAAGGCTGTCTTTTCTTCGTCCTCCTTTGCCATCTGGATCGATGATACCCTTTGTAGGCATCTAAGAAGAATTTTAACGAAAGCACGCCAAGGATTCTACCTTCGATCAATTTACGGTAGGGGTAGCAATCGCCGGGCATGCTTTGTTGATGTCGATGAAGTCAACGCACATCCGCCACCCCGTCGCTCTTTGTGACCATTCTTGGGTTGGCTACCCAAGTTTGGTACTTAACTTCCTTTAGGATTCTGCTTGTGTGAGTTCGTCCACTTCTTTGCGGTCGGCGTTTCTTTTGAGGCTAGGCTCCTCCTTTTACATTTTATCGGCTCAATGTGTTTGTACTCATTGAGTTTATGCTCCGTTCGAAGGATGTCCGTCTATCGACAATATTCTTGGTACCCTGTCATGTCGAATATTTCCAAGCAAAACATCAAGGTTAGTCGCAATAGTTCCGTGAGCTTCGCCTTCAAATTCGCGGGAGTTGCTTTTCTACTACCACCGTTTGTTCGGGGTAGCTAGGGTTAACTACAACTCGCTCCTCCGCATCGTGCGACTTAGAATTGCTATCGGAGGCTCCCCGATTCTTCTTTGATCTTTTGACACCATATACACCCTTATCCGCCCCATAATTAGAATGAGCAGTTCCTACTCCGAAGGGTTTGGAACTTAATAACAACATGTATGGTGGAAACAACAATGCCCATCTTTTGCATAGTTGTTCTCCTATTAACAAATTATAAGGAGAGTCGACCGACTATAACGAAGGTGAGTGTTTCCGTGCGGGATAAGGGCCTTCGCTATGGTGATTTCAATGGTACTTCTCGAGGGCCATGAGTGTTCGTCGGAGAACCCTACCGGTGGTGTTTTCGAGTCCACCCTTCGTGGCGTATGGATGACTTGAGCTTTAGGAAACAATGCTCATAAATGATCTCGCAGAGCTTCTACAATCCATATATGCTCGATTTACCTCCTGTTTGAGATTCGTACCTTGATGACCATGGGGTCGATCGAAGGTGTCGCCCTAAGATGTAAGGAAGGTTATTTCCCCACGCTTCCCGACTCCCGTCGCTTCCTTCCTTTTCAAGGTTGGATCGTGCCTATGCACCATTAGTATCGAGCCTCGTGGGCGTAGCCTCCTTCTTGTTCCCTTCCATTCACCCGGTTGGGTGTCGGAGAACTGTCCTTTCCCTTTTGATGCCTTTAACGGATGTGCTAGCTGTCCGGACCGCACCTTGCCTCTTGATCGCTTCTTTAGTTCTCTGCGGTTGTTCGTGTCGTGTCCATGGCCTTCATGGAAATGGCAGTACTTGGACATGTCTCTGGCCTTGCTTCGTGTTGTCATCCGAGGTGGTGGATCGAAGGACTTTGCGGCTTTCTCGGTAGCCAGAATCTCCCTGGGAGATTTGACTAAGTTCGCCAAGAGTCCGTGGTTCGAACCTTTGTTGTATGGAGTGAAGCGGTCTCTGTTCTTCTTCTTGTTCTTGTATCCTTCCCATGAGGACCCTCGAGAGAATTTATCAGAAGCTTCCTTTTGCTCTATCGGAGCCCCGTTTGCTGCTACCTCTTTGGACTCAATCCAAGTGTAAGTCTTCTCCATCAGCGCCTTATAAGTAGTGGGAAGATCGGTGGATAGGAATTCCACCAAGCTTCGCGTCCGAAGGCCATGTACAAAACCCGAGATCCTCGATCTTCGTGCAAACCCGAATTTGCAAAGTTTCATCGGTGTACCTCGTAACGAAGGCCCTTGTGCTTTCGTTGTCCCTTTGCTTGATGGTGTGCACGGCTAGATGGGTCTTGGTGTACTTCTTACATTGGCTAAAGTGTGATCGAAACTTAGCCTTGAGGTCGTCTAGACTTACAATGCTTCCCAACTTCTATCCATTCCACCATATTCTCGCGGAGTCTCGGATCGTGTAAGTGAACATGTGGCATGCTACGGGCATGACCCACTTTTGCATCTTGATAGCGCCTTCGAATAAGTGGAGGAAGTTATCAGGATCGCCTTTCCCATCGTAGGTGCCTATATGAGTAGGCATCTTTACACCGTCAGGTAGGGGGTAGTCTTCGATCCACTTCACGAAAGGTGTGCAAGCTCCAGAGGCTTCGGCATAGTACGAGTTGTATGGAGGTGGATAAACAGGTGTAGGATTATACGGGTTAGGAAATGGCTGTGTGTAGGTAGGGTAAACATTAGAAGGTTGGTACGAAGGGTTTACACCCATCGATTGTGTAGGAACATGTCCATAGGGGATTCTTTGGTAATTACGGTTGGGAGTGAACCATTCGGAGGTAAGTGTTGTAGGTTTGAGCGGTGGGTAGGGGTTCATTCCGAGGGGATGGCGATTCATGCACGAGTATGGAGGAGGGCCTCAGACACTCGAAACATATGAGGAGTCTGGAGCCCCATCCCTCTCTCCCTAAATGGGCAGCTAGGAGAGGGGTAGGTTTACCCTCCGTTCCCTACGGGTTGCTTCCTCCGTTGGAGTTTTCGCTCCTTCTTTCACCTTGCATTCTTTCCTTCTTCCGGATCTCCTCGGGTCCTTCTTCAAAGCCTCAGTCCTTCCGTTTGGCCTTGATGGAAGGAGAACCATTTCGCAGGCCGAGCGCCCCGCTAACAGTCGAGGCCTCCTCTATTTCAATCTCTTCATCATACTCCTCACTGGAGTATTCCAACTCTCTTCGCATTTCAGTGTTGTGAACCTGTCTTTTATGAGCCCTTAGTAAATAATCCAAGGCTTCAAAGTTTGCCTCAACGAAGGCGGGGTTAATATCTGGAATAGGGTTAGCGGATGTTGAGGCGTGATGTACGGGAGTAGTTTCCAAACGAGATCGTGTGGTAAAGGTTGAGGCCGTTATGGGGGCGAGATTATCGGTGTTAGTTGTGTTGAGAGGGACTAGGGTAGAGAAACATGGTGGAGGTGTATCTTCTCTTCCTGGTTCCATGCCGGAAATGTAGTGTAGTCGGTTAGGGTTTTAGCACTGGGTGATTACGGGACTAATAGTAGTGGTCCCACAGATGGCGCCACTGATTGTACAATAGATTGCACTACCAGGCTTCGATGATGATCAAAGGTATGAGGGGTGTATGTTCCAGCCAAGACTTGCCTTTCACCTGAGAATAAGAAATACGAAACACTACGTTAAGTGATTACGCAGGGGTATGACCCTGCGAACCACCTCCGGCATGAGAGTAAGTATGAGTTATGGTTGTATAAGTGTGTGTAAGTAAAGAGATGAGTGTGAAATGAGCATACCATAATCCATTGCCCGTCCAACCTATTTATAGTGGATGAAATAGGGTTGAGAGCATACGCATGAATGTCGGAGATCATGGGGCGTCCCATGATTGTGGGTAACCGCTAGGGTTTAGTGACCCACGTTCTCGGACTTGACGGGAAGCCAGAGAGAGGGAGATCGTGGGTTTGACCAAGTCGGGAGGTTCTCCTATCCAATGCTTCTTCGTCGGCCATACCCGAAGGGCTTAGGGCTTCGAATGGCGAATTCCCTAAGGTAACCTTCGTGATAACGAATGGTTTGACGCCTATGGATATTCGGAATCCTAACTTGGACCTTCGAATAGAAGGGTTTCGACACGTCTCGGAGGAGTGTCCTTCGAGATACTCGGAGGGTACATCATCATAAAGCTTACTAGTGTTTAAACAATATCAAAAACGTTACACACTACTTGTTTAACGACAAAACATATCACGTAAAAAATACCTGCCGTGGAGGTTAAAAGATGGAGTAATTCATAAGCGTAAAATAATTTTTTTTTAAAAGGGTTTTTATCAAGGTTTTTAAGACCGGAATTATTTCTAGGATTGTTTTCATTTTTACAAGATCGTGATCGTAAAATAAGATCGGGATTCTAAAATCCTACTATAATGTCATTTTTTAATGATCTTTGTAATATTATTTAAATCTACAAATTATTATATATCATAAACATGAAATTATATGAATGTTTAATGGAAATGTTGTCCTAAGTTATAAATATGGAATGTTTAAAAAGAATCAAATGTTGTTTTTTAAATTATACAAAACATAAATCATAAATTTGCGACTTTTTAGTTTGCGATTCGAGAAAAGTAAGATCAAATTAGAGTAGATCTTAGGACCATATTGTCAAGATCGGGATCATATAAGATTTTAAGTTTGTTAAGATCTTACGTAAGATTCGAGATCGTTTTGCTTTGTAAAATCGTAAAATCGTAAGATTTTAAAATCGGATCGAGATTTTAACAACTATATTTTTTATTATAAATGATAAAACTATCATTTGGCGTGAATTAATTAAGCTGTTATGAGGTAAAGAACAATAAATGATTAATTAACTTGATAAAAGTTTTCACACCTGAAATAAAGTAAAGCATTAAGGATAAGTGGACGATTAAAAGATTATACCTTGCGTAGGTCAAGCCTAAATTTCTTTTCATAGTAACGTTTGAAAAACAAGCTGCGTATGTATATATGTCTCCACATGTTACATGTTATAAAGGCTTTAAATTTTTTACATATTATGTATATATATTCTATAAAAATGAATACAATTATTTGATTTAAGAAGTTGCATTGAAAAATGCTAGCATTTGTCATTTTATTTTTTTAGAAAATTATTTATTTTCTATTTTAGGCCCATTTTGTTTTAAGCTGAATTTTACACAGGACCTCCATAAACTTAAATACGCACTGCTAGGAAACATATCTTTTTACAATCGAATATTGAAATAATGTACATAAGAAATTTACGTTCTTATATTTGTTAGACATTCTAAATCTTGTGGGTATGATGTATTATTCCAGCACAATATATAGAGAATGCAAGAGAAATAATAAAAATCCTAACAGACCCTAAACCCACAAACATGCTTGGGATATCTATTATCTAATAATATTAACTAGAAATGTGTTAGAAAATTTGATCTACAAACTACAATGATGTGATAAAAAAGGGTTCAAAATCTCGTACATTTTCTTTAATCATGGTTTCTGACTTTTTTCAATTAATTTACGAGGTGTAAGCTCGTAGCTATGCAGACTGAAACCGGCTGAAGTAATCATCTTTTTGAGAAGGTTGACATGTCTATTTTAAAGTTTTTTTTATGCCTAACGACAATTGAACTTTAGACATTTCACATTATATTGATGATAGTCAAATATTACCGCTATGTCACCCCGAACTCCAACATTTACGAGCTCTCTGAGCGGACTTTAGAATTCAATATACATTCAATCGAAGTATTAGTATAGAAATGTAAAAAATTGTTACCAATATTTACTCCCACTAAATTGAATAACTAATATCGACCTTTGTTTTCTCGCATTACAAAAATGAACATGGCGAGCAAATACATTTGCTCTCCAACCTCGTTTGCTCGCTACTTGCTTGCCACTTCTTATTTCGTAAAATGGCATGGAGAGCAAAATGAATGGCAAACAAAGTATTTTGTTTGCCACTTACACGTGTCACGAGCATATGGGCATGGACTAATGGAGAGCGTAATGGATGACAATGGCATTTACATGTGTCACGAGCATATGACTTATTCCATAAAATGGCGTGGAGAGCAAAATTGATGACAAGCAAAATATTTTACTTATCACTTACACAAGTCACGAGCAAAATTGCATCAATTGACATGACGAGCAAATAAATAGTCAAAGAAACTTGTTTTGCTCGCTATATCTTATTCCGTATCACAAGCTTTAAAGGTAGATATTAATGAAACGATTTTCAAATTGTTCATACAAGAAATTTTCTCAATGTAAAATGTAAACCATGACATCTAATTATACTACTGATAATGATCTCTCATTTTGGCGTCAATCGAAAAAAAGAAGAAAAAACAAACAAGTCGATATCATGACTTATATCAAAACAAAAAGTTAAAAAATGGTCACGGTCCAATGACCTTAGGCTAGAAGGCTAGGTGTCTCTCCACTCACCTTACACATCAACGCCACGTCAGCTTTCACTCTCCTCTCTCTTTCACTCACTTACACTCACCTTTCTGTAAACAAGGCATTTACTTTCACTCATTTTTATTTTATTTTTAATTTTTTATTATTATTTTTTTTTAATTTTACAAAATATATAAACGTAACTAATGAAAATAAAAGCGAGCGTCTGAAATTAAAAGCGTAACCGCATCGAAATAGAAAAACTTTTATTCATAAACTAAAACCATTACACAGACTTGAGAAATTAAAAATATTACAATAAAACATGAAATTAAATATTACGAGACAAATATTGGACTAAATCGGCACGAAAGTTTTGATGTATTTGATGTGATCTGATGTACCTCATAACTTTTCGCATTTCTTCATCGGATCGTATGTAGTCATTCGGCTGATGTGCTTCCGTCGGGTACCATTCGGGAGATATTGCCTTTTTTTGTCTTTTTTCGTATAATATTATGTAATATGATACATGTATACATCATATTCTGGATTCTTTCTTTTGTCAATATCTTTGTGGGATTGGCAAGTACCGCCCATTTCTTATTCAAAACACCAAGCGCCCTTTCTACATCTTTCCTTGCCGATTCCTGCATTTGCTTATACCTTATTCTCTTCTGGTCATCATCTGCTGGTTCTGGAATCGTCTTAACGAGTGTTGCCAATTCCGGATATATCCTGTCAACAAGATAGTAACCAAATGGGTAAGTTACCCCGTTAGCAGCAAACAGAATCTCCGGTGCTATCCCCTGTTTAAGATCGTTAAATAAAGGGGACTGATCAAGAACGTTGATGTCGTTGTTCGACCTTGAAACAACAAAGAAAGCATGCCATATCCATAAGTCTTGAGACCTAACATATTGCCCTTTGTGTGCATTCAGACAACCAAACCACTCCCAATCTGTACAGTCAAGGCTTCCTAACATCCCTGGAAACCCGTGTTCTTCTTCGTGATGTCGATAAAGCTTTACGACATCAGTCATAGTTGGTTTCCTCAAATATTTTGGGCCAAAAATTTCCATAACAGACTTACAAAAGAAATCAACAGCGCGACGAGATGTTTTTTCACTTATCTGTAGATATTCATCTGAAGCATCCGGGTTCGCGTCGTATGCCAATTGACGAATTGCGGAGGTGCACTTCATCAAAGCTGAAATGCCTTCTTTTCCGGTGCAATCAATATTATCACTAAAAACGAACAATGAAGAGTTACCTCCCGAACTATCCAGTTGAAAAGAGATCGACTCATTCAAAACCTCTTTCGAAATATACGTTCATCGTACAAAGGGTCGTCAGAAAAATATGCGGCGACTAAACGGTCATGAGCACCATACTGATCACGATTAATCCGTTTTATTGTCGGCCGATTTGGTTTTCAGCTATTTCAAATAAACGAAACCGCTTTTGCAATAAAAGTCAAATTCCGACTTTCAATTTCTTGTTCTTCTTCAGAGTCAGTGAACATAAACGTTTCGGAATTCATTTGAAAATTAAAGGAATGAGATATGAGGAGATGTGTTTATAGATAGTTTAAAGTTAGTTTTGTAAAATGAATTTGGTGGGTATTTATATAGGAAAAAATAGGGTAGCGGAGAATTTATTTTATTTATTTATTTTTTTAAAACCAAACGGTCACCTTAATTTAATTTGTAAAATGGCATGTTTAACAATAAGGTGAACCACTCACCTTAATTTGCATTGGTTCGAGTGACTCACATGTGACCTTCAAACCAAGGCATGGTACTCACGAGTGAGTGGAGGGCTCACTTTGCCACTCACCTTACCCTTGCCATCCGGTCTTATTGCATATGCATTGGGACATGTTGATAACTTATGCTTAGAGTATTAGGTACCCTTCAAGCCGTCATGTTCGTCTTATGGGAAAAGTGTTGTCACATTCGCACATTTTCCCGTAACACTAGAATTCACCACAACATAAAAAATACCACTCCCTATTATAACATCATATTCTGGTGTCGTCGTGCACTCCTAGACCCCAAATGTTTTATTTTTTCTTTATTTAAATAAAATAAAATATTTAACTAAAATTAAAATTTTATTAATTAAAAATACATTAAATATAAAAAATATGTATCTTGTCCAAAATACGTAAGTTACAACCACCATCACCTACTTTTACTCGCTTTCTTTCTTCTTCTTTTCTTAAAAAAAAAAAAAAAAAAAAAAAAAAAAAAAACTTTCTTCTTTTCTTCAGCAACTCCAACTCCAAGACGTGCAACAACAACATAAACGAAAACATAAAACATAAAAAAAGAGAAAAAAAAGAGAAAACGCGACAATAATACGAGAAAACGCGAGGGCCGGTACCATTTTAGCGCTATTGGGTGGCGTTTTCGGGGACCATTTGGGCTGGTCATGACGGCTCAGAACGCGAAAATGTGAGGCCCGATGAGGTTGTGGCGTGCTCGTGTCGAGTTTTTCGGGAAAACGCCATTCTTGGCGTAGAATACCCTCCCCTCTTAGAGTTTGTCGTGTTAGCATATGTGTACGAAATATATAGTATAACTTCATTGATAAAACATTCTAATTATTATTATTATCACTATTTTTTTTTATGCAAAGGTGAACTATATTATTAATTATCAAACAAGTACATCAGTCTATAGAAAAGATAGACATACCCATCATTCTGAAATACTAACAGATCCATACATTCTAATACAAAAAACTACCACTTACAAAGCAAACTCTATATCTCAAACATAACTATACACTATCTCTGATAAAACTAATGTCTGACAAGGAGCCAAACATGCAAACAGAGATCCCAATCCAATTGTTCAGCTAATACATTCACCTTTATGCACCATACCATATCCTCTTGACTACATTTCCAACCTCAATTCAGAGCTCAACCCATTCAACCCACATCCACAATAGATTGAGATGAAAAAGAGGAAGTATCATCAAGTGGGATATAGCCCCATTCACACTATAAAAGGGGCTATACTTTACATAGCTACATTTCCTAGATTTTAATCCAAGAGACAGATCAATACCTACATCCTCACTAGACTGACCTTAGGGCAAAACTAGACATCACTATGAAGGGAACACTCTCCCTCATATAGACCCAACCTTCCTCCTTTGACAGTGCATATGATGGATCCAGAAGGTTCATCTTTCACACCTCTTTATTCCATCCAACATGCACCATCCACCCAGATCATTTACCCTTCACAATAGAAGACTCTACTTAATGGTACATTCATACTGAATTAGATCTCCTACTAAGACAACCATAGCTTTCCAATTCCGTCCCAAGACCAAATTAGATAAGCAAATGGGACTTAAGTAGGTATAGTCACACCAGTTAGAACTTCAAGATACAATGAATCTTTCTACTGTAATGATCTGCAAGAATAAGAAACAACAAATATTATTATATTGACTCAAATAAAATACCATTTCAACAAGTTATGAACATTGTGATTTGTTAAGGCTGAAATTTGTACCCATGTGTACTTTTTATCGTAAAAGAAAACTATGTTTTTATATAAAATAGAGTAAATTACACTGTTGGTCCCTAAGGTTCTGGCAGATTTCATGTTTAGTCCAAAAAACAAAGAAATCAGTCCTTCCCAACCTATGAAATCTTGCATGCTGCTAGTCCAATTTTGTAACGAACTTTGGTCCCTAAGGTTTTGGCACTTGAATATGCTATTAGTAGATAGCATTTCATAATTATGTGATTTTGTAAATAGCACAAACCCGAACCCGACTACCCCGAGTTCAAATAGAGTCGGGTTCGGGTATGTTATTTTTTAGCTCCGACCGAATTGTTTAACCCGAACGACCAATCCGACTCGATTAACACCCCTATATATGAGTGTAGAATAAGGAAGAGTGAAGAAAGTTCGTGGTTTTACTTGTAATTAACTATTAAATATATAATATATTACATTGTCTTTTATAGAGATATATTTTAGTCTAACAACACTACTCACTTTTAAAGTTTTAAGCAAATGTGTTATCACTAACGCTCGGTTCTCGAGTTTTGAGTGAAGGAAATGGAAAAGAATGAGAAAGGAAAAGAAAGAAAAGGAAAGTAACTGTTAGTTGTTATGTTCTTGAGATAGAGGAAAGGAAAAGGAAAGTAATCATAATCATGTTCTTGAGTGGGAGGAAAAGGAAAATTACTTAGTCAAATTACATATATGCCCTTTAGTTGTTGATGTTAAATCTTTTAAAAAGGGTATACTAGTCTTTACACAACATAAGGTTCCATTTCCTTTCCCTTTCCTCCCAAAAGTGGGAGGAAGATTTACTTAACAAAACTTCCTCTCTATTTCCTTTTCACTTCCCTTTCCTCCTTTAAAAAAAACTTAAGAACACAAAAACGTATCTATTTCCTTTCCTTTCCTCTCCATTTCAACTCGAGAACTGAGCGTAATAGATATAGATAGCAATTAAGGGATTAAAAAAAAAAAAAAAAAAAAAAAAAAAAAAACTCATGTTTTACAAAAAGTCTTAAACATCTTACGGGTGGCAAGGGAAAGGGTAGGAAATGCTGACGGGGATACCCAATTAGGCCCAGGCCCAGTTTTAAGCAGGTGCAAGGGCTGCACAGGGCCCAATTCTTTTGAGGCACAACTTTTCTACAAAGCCCAATTTATATAACACATAAATACATTTTTTAAGCCCAATAACACACTTTGCAATTAAAATAAGAATAGGTAACCGGTTTTTTGTTTGTTCAGGGAAAAAAATCAACAGTAGCGAATATCATCTACTGACATCAACATTATTGATCATCATCACATTTAATTTTTGGATATTTAAAGGTACTACTTCGAACTTTTGTTGGATTTATCTTTGATGTTAAAATTAAGTAATCATTTACTATTTGCTTACCAATAACAAATCCACATAACATAGCAAAGTATTTATATTTATCACGTATGTTTTATATCATTTTGGTTGAGATGTTGAAGTATCCATCAAAATTAATTTTATATGAAGAAGTTTGATCATGAAGTTCTAGGTTGCATTGCATTATAAAGTCTTCGTGTGAGTTTTGCTTTTTACGTTATAGTTCATTCCTGCAGTTTACTTATACCACGTACTGTGTTCTCGAGTATCACATAAGGAGAAAAGTAACGAAAATGAAGTGAAACAAAAAATGTTGTGTTCTCGAGTATCACTTAAGGAAGAAAAGAAAAAACGAAAAGGACTGAAAAAAAAGGGTGATTTGGTTGATTTTGAAGTAAAATGTTTCCTCTCAAAATTGGGTTGAAAATGTTTACTTCATATTTCTTTACTTTTCCTTACTCAAAAAACTTAAGAAATGAGAATTAAAAAAAAAAAAAAAAAAAAAACGGTCAAGGTGGTCCGGTAGTCATGGTGTCGTCACAGGAGGTCTCATGTTCAAAATAAAACAGTCACCTTGTTAGGCCATATACATCTAAGTGAAAGATTTGCTCTCCCTGATATGTTTACCCCGAGAAAAAAAATACGGGGTAAACAGTCTAGACTTTTGGTAGCGAGGTTCGAACATGAGACCTTCTGGCTGCCTCACCATGTATTTTAGAGTTTAGACTTTTAGTACAGTAGAAAGTTTTATTGTATAAGCAATATGGACTTCCGCTTATTGCTTAACTAATAGAGTTGTTCTAAAAACAGTTTTAAGGATGGTTTTCCAACTTGTTTATATGATTATGGTTATTTATATGTAAGTGAAATAGGTTGTTGTGGATAATGGTACCCTTATAGATAAGCAATTTGAAGTTCTGCTTATTGTTTAAAAGCAAACCCAAACACTCCATTAGGCATTTATGAAGCTCAAAATTCCTAACCAAGTCATGAGGAATCTCATGCAAGTAGTTGTGTAAGCTGTACGATACGAAGTACCAAAGTCAGAAGAAACATTGTTCAATTTGATTCTAAATCAAAGCTCACATGATTATATTTGTATTTTAAGCACGCTTATTGCATCAAAAATCAAAGTTCGACTAGTTTGAGGGTTTGTGTAACAACAATTTCGACTAACATATATTTATAACGTGTTTGCCTCTTTGTGGTGTTGTAGCTTACGCATTTTAGAATCTGTGTAAGCTGTACGATACGAAGTACCAAAGTCAGAAGAAACTGTAGTTTGCCTCTATTAGACATTTCCTTGTGTTTCGGAATTTCTGCTTTTAGAACATGTTATATGTTTGCCGCGATAAGCTTTGTGCTGCATTTTTTAGAATCTGGATGGTTTATTGTTCATTAAAATGCTGCATTTCTGTAAGATTACGAAAAAAAAAAAAAACATTTTGCACTTCCTTAAACATAATATTACTAACTCATTCATGCCAAATCACATGGAAAGCCACGTAAGCTTTCTACAAAGTTGATGTGGTTCGTTCACAGAGTTCACAAACCCACGAAAACAGAAATAGGCACACGATAAAGGAAATAAAAACATACAACCATCATACTATTTGGACGGTGTTACACGCAATCTCACCTGTAGGTAGTACAGCTAGCTAGGTTTTCTGGGTTTTTTGGCGATAAGCAGTCACCAGAGGTTTCAAAAGCTTACCAGTGAAGATAATTATGGCAATGCCAGCAACCACAAACCACATGATCAGAGCCCCTGTTACCAAATGGCTAATATTGTCCCATCCGATTTGCAGCTGAGGATCGTGTGCAGGGGTTGTAGCTTCCATTGCTAACTTGTAACTCCAAGTAGTGGCTGTGATCGTTGTAAACATGGAGGCTGTTAGAAGAAACGAAAATATCCTTCGTTTTAATGACAACCCCGAAAGAAACAGAAACATTGTGGTCATCGAAAAACTGAAAGAAATGGTGTTGGCAATGGAGAAACGTTTAAACTCGTATGGAGAAACGTATGCTGCAATTGCTTGGCCAGCTTGGTACTCAATGGTGCCGTTTACAATCCTTGTATCTTGGTACGCACCGCCAGGCGGGTTGATGCCCGCCTGGTAATTCAAGCCAGCGATGACTGACGCTGCCACCAGAAGAGCGTCAGCCTTTCTTTAAGCCATGGGATCATCGATTTCCTTAGCCATGTAGTCCCATATCCAACGGCAGCATCTTTTAGCACCGGTTAGCGGTGATTGCGGTTGTGGTTGTGATGGAAGCATTGGAGCTAATGGTGTGTCTTCAAACTTCAAAGAGTATGCATGTATATATGATGGTCATGTTTTTCCTGTTTACTTTAACTTTTAATAAAGTGAAATGGCAATAGTAACAATATTTACCTTAACTATCTTTTATTCTTGTAAAGTGGTAAGGTTGTCTGACTGTCTTTTTAAAGAATTTTGAAAGTTTGAATAGCTGTTTTTGAAAGTAAAATATTTTCATCAGTGGTTACAAATTGTACCAGTAAAGCGAGCTGGGTAATTAGTCAAAACAAGTTTAACCTTTACCAGAAAAATATTAAATATCTAAATATTTTTGTAATTAACCTTTAACGAACAGATTTATAATGTTGTTTTAAAAATTAGTAAAGTTTGCCCTCTCGACACTGTCGATCATAGCTTTTAGCTCCGCCCTTGCTTTTTACGACCGTAATTTCCTAGTTGCTTAGCATTGCACGAATCTTCATTACAACTTTGCTATTTAAGCTTGAAAAATAGTTTATCGCATATAAGTTTTGCTAGTTAACACATGTTAATGTACAATTAATTAACATCAACTTTATACTTCAATCAAAAAATGCGTTTAGTAAACATTTACTAAACCTATAAAATCTATATAAATTACTATAGTTACATATGTTTGAGCTTTTTTTTTTTTTTTTTTTTTTTTCCTATTATTATTATTTTTTTTTAAATGTCGCGGGCCTATTGGTCATTTCTTAATACTAATAGTACATATAGGCTTTAAGTAGCTTATATCATAAGAAACTTTTAACTTTACTCATATATATTTTTTTAACAAATTAAGCTACTTGTAAATCTTCATTATTTTTCATGTTACTTGTAAGATACTAATAATTTTATAAATTAAGTTTCTTTAGCCTTCTTTAGTTAAAGGCTTCAATAAACACTGAATTGCTAATATGTAACTTCTTATGTTTCATGGTAACATTATGGAATTCTTAGTAAAGTGTACTCTTGTTAATCCTTAAAAAAGCCATAATGTATTCTATAAGTTTTGGTCTTTTATTTTTTCATTAAAAAAAAAGTAAAAAAGAAAATTGGTTACTCTGTGAATTTATAACTCCTTGTGTATACGAAAATTTTCCCACGACCAGTTTAATTTAAAAATAGTAAGAATAAAAAACGTTATATTTTTAAAAATTTATATTCCATGAGCATTTGTGGTTAAGTTATTTGGTAAATTACTAAATATATTTACATTAAGTTATTTGGTAAATTACTAAATATATATACATCAAGTTATTTGATTGTAAACTTTGTTTTTTTGTTTTTTTTTTTTTTGAAAGGTGAATTTATTATTAAGTGCTTCGTGTCGTGGTTCGACATCGGAGGTCTAGACTACGTTGTCTAAACCGGGTCCCGCTAGAGAGCTCCCTCGAGCGAAATGCCTATTTCAAATACCGATGGGGAAACCTCTACTAATCCGCCTGAAGGCACGACAATTAATAGGGTAAACCTTGCCTTTTCCAAGATTCGAACTGGGTTGACTGGACCCAAACCCCTTCATTAAATGACTACCTGAAGGAAAATCCTCATTCAAACCCTTGCGGATTTGAACTCAAGACCTCCCTCCCCCAAGAGCCCCTAAGGACTATAAGGTGGCCAACTGAGCTAAGCCAGTTGGTTAGATATACAAATCTCATGTATTTATTTGCATGTTAATAATAATAAGGTTTCTTTTGGTATCAACAATTTTGCAAGCATAGAAATTTTTGGTATTGCGATCAATTTTAATGTAATTAATAATAATAATAAATGTTGTTCATATTTTTTTATAGAAAAAAAATCAGGTTTTGTAGATAAAGTTTAAATAGTTACCGGCATATGTTAAGTAGCATTTGTAAAACTAACCCTTACTGTTTAAACTTAAAAATTACATGTTTGGTCCCTATGATATACCTTAAATAACAACTTTAGTCTATAAGTCGTTTTATTAAATCACCAAGATCTAATTTTGAAACTTTGCACGCTTTTGGTCCTTATTTTGGATGGGCGTTAGATAAGTCCGTTAATTATATTCTTGTTGTTAGTCCTTACGTAATAATTTTTGCACCGTTAGTCCTTATTTTTCAAATATAGTTTTCCCAGTTAGTCCTCGGTTAATAATAGTTATCGCCGCTTTTTACGTTTTGTCCGTTTTATCCGTTTCGTTCGTTTTATCCGTTTTCATCCGTTTTTACGTTTTATCCCTTTTAGTCTGCTTTTATATGTTTCGTCCATTTTTACGTTTTGTCCGTTTTTTCGTTTTCATCCGTTTCGCTTGATTATTTTACGTTTTTATGTTTTTCCCTTTTGCGTTCGTTTCGTCCGTTTTTTACGTTTTGTCTGCTTTTGTCGGTTTTGTTCGTTTTTTCACAAAAATTTCCAAAAAATTGGAATTTTTACAAATTTGAAAGAAAAAAAATCCAAACAAATTTTGAAAAATAAATTGGGAAAAAATATTTTCGAAAAAAATAAAAAATTTAATGAAAAATTAAAAAAAATTTGAATAAAAAATATATTGAAAAAAACGGACATTTTTTTTTTAATGATTTTTTAAAATAAATTTGAAAAATTTTTTTATTCAAAATTTTTTGAAACTTTTATGAAATTTGATTTTTTTTTTCAAATTTTTTCTTTGGAATTTTTTTTCTTTTTGAAATTTGTTTTCAATAAGTTGAAATAGTACAAAAGCGAAAGAAAAGCGGATGAAACCCGATAAAAGTGTACGAAAAGCGGATGAAAACCGATAAAATCTTCTGAAAACGGACAAAGCGTAAAACAACGGGGAAAACGGAAAAGCGAAAAAAAGGACAAAACGTAAAAAAGCGGACGAAAGGGATAAAAGCGTAAAAGCGGATGAAAAGCGGAAAAAAAAAAAAAAAGCAGGGAAAGCGGATAAAAGCGAGAAAGCGGATAAAAGCGGACAAAAGCGTAAAAAAGGGTGATAACTATTATTAACGGAGAACTAAGCGGGAAAAACTATATTTAAAAAATAAGGACTAACGGTGCAAAAATTATTAACGAAGGACTAACAGCGCAAAATACTTAACGGACTTAACTAACGCCCATCCAAAATAGGGACCAAAAGCATGCAAAGTTTCAAAATTAGATACTGGTGGTGTAATAAAAACGACTTAGGGACTAAAGTTGTTATTTAGGGTATACCATAGGGGCCAAACGTGTAATTTTTTCTTTAAACTTTAAATGATATCAAAAACGTTACACACTACTTGTTTAACGACAAAACATATCACGTAAAATACCTGCCGTGGAGGTTAAAAGATGGACATAAGCGTAAAATAAATTTTTTTAAAAGGGTTTTTATTAAGGTTTTTAAGATCGGAATTCTATCTACGATTGTTTTCATTTTTACAAGATCGTGATCGTAAAATAAGATCGGGATTCTAAAATTCTACTATAATGTTATTTTTTAATGATCTTTGTAATATTATTTAAATCTACAAATTATTATCTATCATAAACATGAAATTATATGAATGTTTAATGGAAATGTTGTCCTAAATATGGAATGTTTAAATAGAATCAAATGTTGTTTTTTAAATTATACAAAAACATAAATCATAAATTTGCAATTTTTTAGTTTGCGGTTCGAGAAAAATAAGATCGAATCGGAGTAGATCTTAAGATCATATTGTCAAGATCGGGATCCTATAAGATTTTAAGTTTGTTAAGATCTTACATAAGATTCGGATCGTTTTTGCTTCGTAAAATCGTAAGATTCTAAAATTAGAATCGAGATTTTAACAACTACAGTTTTTATTATAAATGGTAAAACTATCATTTGGCGTGAATTAATTAAGCTGTTATGAGTTAAAGAACAATAAATGATTAATTAACTTGATAAAAGTTTTCACACCTGAAATAAAGTAAAGCATTAAGGATAAGTGGACAATTAAAAGATTATACCTTGCGTAGGTCAAGCCTAAATTTCTTTTCATAGTAACGTTTGAAAAACAAGCTGCGTATGTATATTATGTAAACAGAGACGTATATTATTGTGAATACAATTATTTGATTTAAGAAGTTGTATTGAAAAATGCTAGTATTTCTCATTTTATTTTTTAGAAAATTATTTATTTTCTATTTTAGGCCAATTTTGTTTTAAGTGAATTTTACAGGACCTCCATAAACTTAAATACGCTGCTGGAAACATATCTTTTACAATCGAATATAATAATGTACATAAGAAATTTACGTTCTTATATTTGTTAGACATTCTAAATCTTGTGGGTATGATGTATTATTCCAGCACAATATATAGAGAATGCAAGAGAAATAATGAAAATCCTAACAGACCCTAAACCCACAAACGGGCTTGGGACATCTATTATCTAATAATATTAAGAGAAAATTCTCTAAATAGGCCAAAAACTCAGCCATTGTTCTTTACATGATCACTTTCATGTGCCTTTTCTCATTTTGGTCATGCTCGACTGCTCAACCACTCAACTCCACTAATTTAATGCCATGTGTACTTGCAAGTACAATTAGTTGGTAGAGATATTTTTTTAACTTTTAGCTTAAATTACAAATATACCCATTAATCAGCTAACACATATTTTATTTTCTCTCTCTCTTATAATCAGAACCATCACCACCCATTTAATCCATCACCACCCATTAATCGTACCTGAAAATCATATATCAATCTTTGTGTCAAGTTGAAACAATTAACTACAAATACTCAAGACATCCCTATTTTGATGTTTGTTTAAGTTTTTACTGAAAAAGACACCAGATCCGACCACCTGAAATGATTAGATCTGGCCACCAGAAATGATTAGATCCGGCCACCTGAAATCGATTGTCAAAGATCTTTAAAGATCCGGCCAGATCCGATCCGGTCACCTTAAATGATTAGATCCGAGTATTTTTGATATGTTGAATATGGGTGATTTGAGATTGATATGTCAATAAATGAATGGTCAGTTTTGTTTGCATTTCAGAAAATCATTACGGGTATGGTTTTTTGTAAAGAGTAATGTAACATATTGGATTTCATAAACATATCAATTAAGCTCAATATGGGCGTATGGTTTAGAGAGAGGAAGTGAGATGTTCTAGAGAGAGAAAAACAAAGGGAAGGTTAGATTACCAAATGAACATTCAACCCTCTCCCTTGTGAGGAGAGGGCTATTTATACAAATGACTACGCCCTCCTTCGGGCTGTGGATCAGGCATACATTGGGTAAAGACCCATCCTTCTTCCACGGTGTTACTTACACTACTGCTAATCTAACTAATATATTATTACGTATACGAGCTATAATATGCTAAACATACGTTGGGGTGACCGACACTTCAGTATGGATTTTCTAAATCCTAACAATCTCCCCCTAAGGGAGGTCACCCCAATAATTACATTGAAAGAGCCTTAGCAATTAATTTATATTCTTTGATGCTCTGGCTCGTAGACCTTGTTGTTGCAAAGCTTTATCATCGTGTAATAGTAGTGATTCCATGACTTAGAGTGATTCATAGATATGTGACCAGGAGCTTTCTTTGAGATCATCAGCAACATAAAATTTCTAAATTATCCATTGTTGTGTTGCCATCATGTGAATTTGTGACTTTTGGGACCGACATGCTCACATTCTGGATCATGATATCTTCTCATCAGAGTTGCGGAAGCTTTTGTTGATTCATGATATTTGCATCAGCGTAGCAGAAGGATGGAGTGAAAATATCAGAGTCGTTGATGAAGTTATGCACTTATCATGAATTCTTTAGATATGAATGTGATGTGTGAGCATGCGGCTATGGATTGACTCCTCAATTCTGATCAACTGCAAACGTTGGGTGTACCTGTATACAATAGTTAGCAATAAAGTGTACGAAAGTGTCTTTGATTACTTTCGTTGAATTGAGGTACATGATAACGCTACACGCGTCGTTCGGGGTCAAGGAAACTTCCTTTTCTTCGAGCAAGTTTTATAACACCCTAGGCAGTGAACCTAATCGTTGTAGTGTAGTAATTAGGGTAAGCCACGGGTATTGATATCGTTCTCTGGGGAATAGGAATGCTAGTAAGGAGTTACTACGCTAAGGTTAAGGTTGAGGAAGATTATTTTTATCTTTTTCATTTTATGAAAGGAAAGGTACGAATCTCGGGTATTGGATTTGGGGGTTGGTATTTCTACCGATTACTCTACTATTATCTAATTATCTAAACTAAGGTTGTGGGAGTCTATGTCTAATTAATGTGTGCTCGTATGATAGTTTAAAGATGTGTTTACTTAGGTTGTATTACTCCTTAATTATCTCCTATTGATGGTTGAATTGTCACGTCCTTATTCTTAGTTGCGTTGTGTGTCTAAAGTTGTAGGGTATCGTTTCTCCCTAACTCTTTGAACTTACCAAAGGGTCTCGTCTACAAACCCACTAGGGATGATAAACTCTTACTCTAAAGGCGCTCTTTGGATGGTTTAGCCTACAACTACTCGGGTAATTATATTCTAAGGTTCACAAAGATGAATCAAGCATTAAGTACACAACGAATGACCTATCGCATTACTAGATCATTAGTCAACTAAGATAAGAAACAACCAATCAATATTCAATAATTAAGTTTCATACTTCCTAAGCAAACACACAAATAAATTAGCGGACATGGAAAACATGCAAGCATACACACAAATAATCAAAGACATAATTGAATTAATGAAGTAAAGACTTATCTTGATGTAAGATAGGGTTTAAAACCCTAAAATCTGTACAAGACACCTTAGGTTCGGTTTAGGTTTTCACTCCAAAAGACTCTCTCCAAAAGCGAAAAATTCGGATTCTATATATAAGATTACATATGCGACGGCGTCACCTAATGTTTAGTGACGCCGTCGTGTCGCCGTCATTAGGGTTTCGTCTTGGCCACGTTAACATTGCGACGGCGTCACCTTATGTCCGTGACGCCGTCCTCTTGACTTCGGCGTCGTCGGATTGCATCTAGGCCGTCGAGTAGCGACGGCCTACTCTTTTACAACCGGGCGTCGTCACTTGAAAATCGAGTTTTGAGTTTCGAACCGTCAAAAAAAATCTTGGACGGCGTCGCCATTAGCACCGACGCCGTCGCCTTCTAATTTCAAAGAAGCGTGAGTGTCTCGATTTTGACTTTGGCCATTTTCTTCATATATTCGCGCCTTTTCGTCCAAATAAGTGCCATTCCAAAGATTTTGCCTTCAAGAGACCTAAAAGTGAAAAGGAGCGATATTAAGCAATAACGGATACAAAGTGATCAAATAAGGACTTAAACGACCCTCAAAATGGTACCTTTTAAAACCTTATCAAATATCCCTACACTTGTTATTTGCTTGTCCTCAAGCAAATGTGCTTTTAGCCAATTAATTTATAAGTTAGGGGTCATGAAGCATTAATTCAAAGCGGTCCATAACACATATAAGCCCATAAAAGTCATAACAAGCACGGAATTACATACTAGCACCTCACATGGGGTGTTTGGATACTCACATCTCTCTCGGTGTATATATGAAATATAACAAATAGGAAATGGAAGATAAACACTCATTAACCGGTCCTAGTACATAGATTACCATAGGCTTGAGAATAGATCAAACCTCCATCGCTTTGGCGTAAGCACCTAGGAAAGACTATCAAAGAGGTCTTTTAAAGGGTTGTAATGTTAGGCTTACGGTAGGAAACAAGGGTTTGGTGGGATAGGCTATTTAGTGGTGGTAAGTCAAAAATCTCTATGTTAAATGCATACGAAGAATGGCGTTGCTAAGCCAAGACTCGACACTCTAAAACTTTAGTGTGAAATAAACAAACATAAATTTAAAGGATAGATGTAGGATGGTAGACTTTTTTTTTTTTTTTTTTTTTTTTTTTTTCATACACTTTTACTCTACCATCCTCTACGGTAACATCAAAATACTAGGGATTTATAGGCATATCCTACACTTGAGTTTTATTACTCTAACACTAATTTGACCCGAATTGAAAAGATCAAAACACTTGGGGTACATTATTACGCAAACAAGGGAATTTGAATTTAACGTTCCTTCCGTCATTTCATAAACTTTAACTTTTCCCATGAATCCCAATCGTCCCAAAAGCGTATACAAAGGATATGACTCGACTTAGCAACTTATGCAAGCAACTAGATAATTGAGCTAAGGGCTTGGGGTGACAACAAACATTTGCACTAAAAGTGAGTGCATAAGGGGTAGGCTAAGGCGATTTGGGTGTATATTTGGGGTGGGGTGTAAACAATGCTCTTCATTGATATTCGGAAAACCGAAACATCACGAGAACCGCGAAAAGGATAGGCTCGAGGGGTTAACTAGGGTATCGTGTACTAAAGATGAGTACAACGCAAAGGGTGTGGGAGAATTACTCAACCGATATGGAAGAAGTAATTATATTACAGTGTATCAAACAAGGGTTATCCTAATGCCTCTTATCATTTAGTTATTCCTAACTACACAAGTGTAGTCTCACTTGCGATCTCGAATGCATCACAAAACAAGTTCTAGAATCTAATATACTACGGTTCACACTCTAAGCATTGAAGATGAATGCTTTAATTCCTACTAATCTAAGGCGATCCTCGCATTTTGGGTGGAATTTGGGTGGTAAAGGGTTTTGTGCTAGTCATGCAACTTCCTATCCATGAGGCGCTTTTGTTAAGACTAATGGCCCACTCCTATATGTCATAAAAATTTTAAATTTGGTGCCAAAATTACCTTAACCGACATTTTCTCATGGTTTATTACACAATCACAATTGGACAAAGCAAATAGTCAAGGATAAGCATAGTTTCAAAGTTCCGTTTTATTTTCCTCTCCTACACTTAAACCGAACATTGTCCCCAATGTTCCCGAAAGTATCAAAGTTATGATAAAGAAGGTAATTAAAAGCGAAGAAACTAATACTCCCCGATTAGCTCGGTAGGATCCGTGTAAAGTGGTGGTTAAATCCTTTTCAAGAAGAATTATTGCGTGAAAAGCTCCTTCTAATCTTATGTAACTTCTTCTTGACAAACTAAAGCTGCACACTTGAATAAAACAAACGCAACCTTCGCGTAAAATCGGCGGTAATAATATATATAAGACTCGATTTAAACTAGGATATAATGCTTGTGGAATGGATGTTTACAAAATTTCTAAGAAAATTAAGACCCGGAAAATTCCAAAATTTATAAGTAGCTCGAAAACGAGAAAAAAATGATCGATGTTTTACTCCTTCTCGGCGCCGTCGGTTATCGACAAAAAGCGGTGCGATTTTACGGAAAAATTCTAGAAAATTTACATCTTTAGAATCGGAAAAATTTCGCAAAACATCCATTATGACTCGATACAAGCATTTGAATCGAACAAACAAACATAAATATCTTTTAGTTAATTGTTATTCTCATGTTTACGTTTCTTTTGTAAGCGTGTGTAATCCTCCTACACTTATCCCTTATGTAAAATACCTTTATATGCAATTAAGGCGAGGTTAAAAACAAAATAAAGCATTTTACAAATTAAACATGAGGATAAACAATTAATAAAAGAAGAAAGATAAATCACAAACAAAGATAAACATACAAGCAAGATAAATTACAACACATGTAAATAAACACCACATAGTTCAAAGGTCACTACTAAATTAGATGTCCAAGATTATTACATGCCAAAATAAAATTGTTTCAATAACCAACCATACTCAATCCATAAACTACTACATCAATCACCGGGAGGGGTCCATAACGATAGTCATAACCGGGGAAGATGGCCCAAATACCCGTAGGGTGGATAGTCCTCCTCATACAGGAAAGGATCAATCTGGAGATGTGGGTCAAGGCGATCACGCATGGATAGATGATGCATCTGTCTCGACAAGTATGGTCGTAGGTCCGGCTAGCCCTCTAGTCTGTTGCGCCATCCATGTATCCATGCGCCCATCCATGCTCCCCGGTAGGCCCGCCAATCTCCACTAGACATATGCTGTAGGTGTCGGAGAGCTTCTCGCTTCACCTTCCTGCTTTGGTGTGCCGGCACTGTGGCTCCTCATCATTATCGTCATCACCACCTTGAATGGCGGTGAGAACGGAACCAAGTATAACCTCTACCATAATCCATCATGACATTCATAGCTTTCAGAGATTTAGCCTTGACGACCCTAGGTCCGCCATCGTATTCGGTATGAAGGTACCTCCCCGCCAATACACCTAAGGATCGAGCTAACCGGGTGATAAGCATGCCCCATACACCCTATCCTCCAACCTAATCCCACTTGCGGTTCTCAAGTAATCGGCCAACCGAGCGGGATGTCGCGATGGCTCCCTCGGCCAATATGCGATAGAGATAGAATAGGTCCGGTAAGGTGACACGATGGCTCGTGGCATGTCTTCTGTGATAGAAGGTGAGGCGGCGATGTATGAGCCTAACCCGTGGATCCGGTTGTGAGCGCGGTACCCCGAGAATGTACTCCCATCGACAATCGTGTTCGAACCGAATACCCAACATCTCATCCTTATGGGTAATTCCGGTTGCAAATCGAGTCCTAAAACATCACTCTCGGCATCCTCGGATGTATACGGTCCCAACCTCCATCCAAACTCAGCGTCGACATTTGCCTCGGTCCCTCCTAACCTAAATCGGATCCCTTGAAATCAATATTATCGACATGCATTGATATTTGGCGGATATGATGCGTGAAACTCACGTACCAACTCGCCATACACGGGCTCTCCATTCGAAACAATCTTTCCCATTGGGGATCGGTGAACTTATCCCTTCTAAAACTATTCGAAAATTCCCTAGCCAAATCATTCTCCTGCGAAATGCCCGGTCCAACACATTACCCTGAATCAATAGTCGATGGAGTAAATCGTTGTGGCGGCTTGACAACTTTCTTGATAAATACCCCCACCCAATGATTGTGTCCGCAATGTTTTCTTGAGTATTAGAAGATTGTCCCTAGTCCTTTTACTCTTACGCTCATCCGAAACAAGAAATCAAATAAGTGGAGAGCAAATGAGTATCATTTGCGATGCAAAGGACGACACAAGCGGTCTTGACGGCGTCATGAGAATACACTGACGCGTCATTTCGACCAATTTTGAATCCGACATTTGCGAGGGAAAAGTCCAAGTTTCTAACCATAACCCTTGACCCAAACACCCTTGTTGCGGCAACAATGGCATAACGGCGGTGGTTTTGACTCCTAAGCCGTCAAGGCTTCTCATAAAATTAACCCCATATGGTAACACTACTACCGCCTAATCTTAAGCCTTAACAAGATTTCAAGGGCAAAATAGATCAAATTAGTTGGGGTTTCGGTTTGAGAAAAAAGGAAAACGAAATTGAACATGAATTAGAACAATTGAATAGACAAAGATCTATGTAGACTACTTACCTCGTGGAGATTCTTTGTGGAAAAATGGTGGATTTGATGTGGGAATACATTTTTGTGTGGTGTGGGCGGATAAAAAATGTGTAGGGTAAAGAATGAAAGAGATGGGTCTTTGACATCGTCGTCGATCTGTCTTAGCGACGGCGTCACTCGTTAAAGTGTGTGGCGTCACGCCCAAATTTTCGTAAAAGAAAGCAGTTTTTTTTTTTCAATCACCGGATAAAAAATCGGTTACTATTTTGACAAGAAACTTGGTTTTATTTTAAAATAAATTTGGTTATTCCACGGTAATCTCCACTATGGTAAGCAATGCATATGTCAAATTGTCTTTCAATCGTGATCTCGAAGTTCGAAGTCTTGAGGTGAGGTTCTTTTTCCGTGTTTAAAACCGAAAGAACTTTTCCTTGCATTGGGAAAATCGGGAAGTGATCGTGCACCATTCCAATGAATGTGTTTCTAGGGAACAAGTGGGAAACGTTGAGACCGGGTTTAGGCAAGAATATGATTCATCGAGGTTTACTAAGGGAGAAGGTTGGGAGTCACCCGGTATGTCACAGTATCGCATACACCTTTTCAAGCTTTTTAGGTATATTTTTCTTTGCGATTTCACCACGGATGCTCGACATGAAGTTGTTAGCTAGGCTCAAGAAAGTGTCATGAGTTATTCGCATTTGAGCCTCGAGGCGTTTTATTTCCTCTTCTTGCTTGTAGACAAATGTCAACATAATGTCCTCGAATTCATCCTGCCGGGATTTTCTTGGGATCAAAAATTCCTTGACAGCATTCATATGTTCATCAGCACGCGTGGTTACTCCCATTAATGCTTTCACTTGGGCCTCCATACTCATAATTGCTTGTGCTCGGAAAGTTGACCCATTTTCTTGAACAACTGGAGTTTCCCAACCTTCCTCTTCATATTGAGCAAGGTCCTCAATAACCTCCCAGCATGCCTCAGCATCGAGGTTACTTAGCCTTCCACCGGAGGCATAATCAATGGTTTGTTGGAGAGAGAGAGACTGACATGATCATAGAAAATTTGGATTAGGAGCCAAAGATCAATGCCGTGATGAGGACTTTATGAAGTAAGTCCTTGAATCGGGTCCATGCTTAGAGAGATTCACCTTGACGTTGTTGGAACATCAAGATGTCATTCCTAAGCTTAGTGGTTCTCCCGGTGGGAAAATATGAGCAAGGAAGCGAGAGGTAAGATCATCCCAACTTGAGATGGAGCCGGTGGGAAGTCGCTCAAGCCAATTACTAGCTTGGTCCCGTAGAGAGAATTGGAAGAGACGCAGCGCGTGGTCTCCCGAGTAGTAGCATCAAGGTCGATGGAATCGGCGATTTTGAGAAATCCCTCGAGATCTTGATTTGGATCTTGAACGAAGTCCATGGAATGCACATCCGTTTGCACCAACCGGATGGTGTCGGATCGCAGGCCGTAGTTTGGGCTTGGTCGGAAGCTCAATGGTGTTCCTATAGCCTAGGTGGCTTGGTCTCGAGTATTCACCAAGAGTACGGGCTCTTGGCGGGTCATTTGGTGGTGGGTTGATGAGTGGTGGTTGGTTATCACCTTCCATGATGAAAAGTGATGGGATTACGAACAAAGGTTACGAAGAAGGGGATAGACTAAGAAAGCTAAAAATGAGAAAAAATTTACTTGATAGGAATCAAGCAAAGAAACCTAAGCGAGGTGGACTACTAACTAGCTATTCTATTCCACGGCGTGGCCTAAAACTTGATAACGCTACACGCGTCGTTCGGGGTCAAGGAAACTTCCTTTTCTTGAGCAAGTTTTATAACACCCTAGGCGATGAACCTAATCGTTGTAGTGTAGTAATTAGGGTAAGCCACGGGTATTGATATCGTTCTCTGGGAATAGGAATGCTAGTAAGGAGTTACTACGCTAAGGTTAAGGTTGAGGAAGATTATTTTTATCTTTTACATTTTATGAAAGGAAAGGTACGAATCTCGGGTATTGGATTTGGGGGTTGGTATTTCTACCGATTACTCTACTATTATCTAATTATCTAAACTAAGGTTGTGGGAGTCTATGTCTAATTAATGTGTGCTCGTATGATAGTTTAAAGATCGTTTACTTAGGTTGTATTACTCCTTAATTATCTCCTATTGATGGTTGAATTGTCACGTCCTTATTCTTAGTTGCGTTGTGTGTCTAAAGTTGTAGGGTATCGTTTCTCCCTAACTCTTTGAACTTACCAAAGGGTCTCGTCTACAAACCCACTAGGGATGATAAACTCTTACTCTAAGGCGCTCTTTGGATGGTTTAGCCTACAACTACTCAGGTAATTATATTCTAAGGTTTACAAAGATGAATCAAGCATTAAGTACACAACGAATGACCTATCGCATTACTAGATCATTAGTCAACTAAGATAAGAAACAACCAATCAATATTCAATAATTAAGTTTCATACTTCCTAAGCAAACACACAAATAAATTAGCCGGACATGGAAAACATGCAAGCATACACACAAATAATCAAAGACATAATTGAATTAATGAAGTAAAGACTTATCTTGATGTAAGATAGGGTTTAAAACCCTAAAATCTTGTACAAGACACCTTAGGTTCGGTTTTAGGTTTTCACCCAAAAGACTCTCTCCAAAACCGAAAAATTCGGATTCTATATATAAGATTACATATCGCGGCGTCACCTTATGTTTAGTGACGCCGTCGTGTCGCCGTCATTAGGGTTTCGTCTTGGCCACGTTAACATTGCGACGACGTCACCTTATGTCCGTGACGCCGTCCTCTTGACTTCGGCGTCGTCGGATTGCATCTAGGCCGTCCGAGTAGCGACGGCCTACTCTTTTACAACCGGGCGTCGTCACTTGAAAATCGAGTTTTGAGTTACGAACCGTCGCAAAAATCTTGGACGGCGTCGCCATTAGCACCGACGCCGTCGCCTTCTAATTCGGCAACTATGAGTGTCTCGATTTTGACTTTGGCCATTTTCTTCATATATTCGCCTTTTCGTCCAAATAAGTGCCATTCCAGCATTTTGCCTTCAAGAGACCTAAAAGTGAAAAGGAACGATATTAAGCAATAACGGATACAAAAGTGATCAAATAAGGACTTAAACGACCCTCAAAATGGTACCTTTTAAAACCTTATCGACACGACCCATGGTTCCCGTTGATCAAGACAAGTATCGCTTATGATTAGGTATAATTCCTAAGAATCTCCTTGTGAGGTTTCGCATTGCTCCAATTGTTCTCAAACCGGAACGTCTCAAAGAAGACAACACGACGTGAGTGAACCAGCAAATTGAGGTTTGCTGATTAAAGAAAGTGATTTGAAAACAATCGCGTATTGCTTATCTGAAAGCATTTTTGCAATACAATGAAGGTTTTATATTGGAAATCAATTTTCATTCACAAACTCCTTTTGAATTTGAAAACATACTACACAGTCGATGTGCTAACGAAAATAATTTTTGTGCACATCGACCGGTTTTTCAAAGGTATCCGTCAATCCATTTCCTGGACCAAGGTTGATTCATGGTGTGAATCGCCCCATCGTTTCTGTCCAGTTGTCACATGTTTGATCTATTGGATAGATCTCATATGCCACCTACCAAGAGCTTGTTTGATGTTGGCTCTAGAAGGTTTTCCATCTTCATTGTGAATATGTGAACATATCACTCAGATGTTCTGGCAATACCACAAGAATAATGCGTAGGACTCTAAAGATATATTCTCACTTTCCACATTGTGTGAAACAGTGAGACTTCATTGATTGTGTCCTAGTGAGATTTATTGATGATCTCTTGGCTCTAGACTCAATATTGCACATTTGGTTCCTATGCCGAAGACTAGGGAGAGGGTCTCCCTTTTCAATATCAATAATCTCTAAGAGAAAGTCGATAGATAATGTAGGTTCCCCGTGAGAACGAAACAAGTCCTTTTAAGAGGAAATTGAGTAGCTTGGGAAGATGTAGTGCAGTGTGTCACTGGGTTTATGACGTCTTGTCTTCAATACCGGTGTTACCTTGGTAACCACCAGTAGCATATGAATTGAGCCCGGTTTCCGCCCTAAGGTTGAAATAATTGAGGGCTATTTCTTTTCACCCTTTTCTCATTCATTTCTTCAACCCCTTCAGTGCTTACCGAAATTTCATAACTAGAACCTTGTTGGGTTTGTTCCAGTTCTAGCTCTATCTCAGTCCGCACTCTTCCCATTTCTCACTTTTCTCCTTTTTCGATCATACCTAAGGACTTCTACACTATCTAGTGGATTGTCCCTGGGTAGATCCCTCCGGCTCTGGCGGGATCGTGGAAACGAATACCTAGCCTAACCATCCTTATATCTCCATGCATAAAGTAAACTTGGTCGGTCTTTTGGTATTGTTCTTCTGTCATTGAAACCATTTGAAATCAATTCAGGTACTTGTGACACAAGATCAAAGCATTTTGCACCTGAATTGGTTTGATATTTTAGAAAAGCTCCCCCTCAACATGTGCATCATAGATTTGAAATTGCTTTAGCACATGGAGGTAAGAGGACTAGAGAATCTCAGATTAAGAATAAAGGATTCATTTCTTTGATCAACATTTTCTAAAAATATCGACATTACTTTCCCGATCAAAATTAGTATTTTAAATACTTTGTTAAAGATATTTTGGGAAAGGATGTGGTTTTCAAAAAGTTGCTCCCCCTTGATGTGAAGAATTTTTGATACATTTTAGAACTTGTAGGGGGAATATGATACAGAATTCACGATCAATGAATCTAATGAAACCTTTTAAAGATACTATCAAGGAACTCTTATGAAAAAGAACATTTAATTATAGAACCTTGATAGTTTTGTCAATTTTTTGAAGTTCTCCCCCTCAATGTGTGCTTTGATACACGAAAAGGTTTAGCACATATGAGGAAGGATGCCAATATATTGAGTCTTGAAGATCACATTTTATCAGATTGCATATTTATATCACATTTTCTACCCCGATCAAAAATTTCAAATCCTTTGAGATTTTGGATCTCAAGTGATTTAAATATGTAAGAAAAATCTTGTTGGAGAAAAATGTGTCTGGTTTTATTTGATCTGAAACGAAACACTCCTAAATTCCCTTTTCAGAGCAAAAGGGAAAAAAATTACAAGCCATAACCTATCACTACTATATACATTATAGTTATTGTTGTTCATATTACAATCACCACATTACACATAATATAAACACAACATAACTACAAAAGGAAGATGTCTTCATTCTATTCTTTGAAGTAGCTTGTAGTGTCCTTCCCGTATTCTCCCACCCACAAAGCTTTCAAGGCTGCGGTAAATCTTTCTTGTCTTAAGTCTTCGTCCGATAGCAGCAATGAAATCTTCACACCTCTTCACATCCTGTTCAGTCCAGAACCTCGTGTTGTTCCCCGGCTTCAGGTTTAGCTTGAATTCCTTCACCCTTGAATTAAATTCTTTTTCAACTATCTTGAGCGTACCATCACTGAACTTGTATAGCTCACATAGCCTCATTAGCATTCTTGACCCGTATTTTTCGGTAAAGATAACTGCTCTAGGAGAGTCAATCACTGTGTAGTCGCGTCTGAATTCATGCCCTGTGGCTTCCCATTGAGGTCTATTTAGATTGACCTGAGTCTGGTAGCTTTCCACACCAAGTTGAAAATCCCTAACTCTTTGTCGAATTACTAAGCCCCTTATCCAAAGATTGTTGCAGCAGAGAGAGACTTCTTTTCTCGAACATGTAGATTGTCAAGATGCCCTTGGAGGTTCAGAAGATACAGATCTTCAAAGTCACTTGGTAGCAAGTGTTTGAAGTCATTTTCTTCAATAACATGATCTTTCAAGTCTGCTCTTCTAAGGAAAACCTTCTTCAGATAATCATAGCCGTAGATTGGGAAGATTTCCACACTGACCACACTTAGAATACGCATCTTGGATCGAACAGTTTTGCGTCTCTTTTCTGCACCATGTCTTTCAATGTAGAACTTTTTCTTTTTGAACCACCAGTGAGAAATCCCGTATGAGGCTACAATGTCATATACTTGTTCCTTGTCAATCCGAGCGGATCGGTACCATCCGCTCAAGACACGGATCTAAGTAGGTCGACCTTCATCTTGAAATAGATAAATTTGGTCTTCTTCATTCGGCCCAAAGACGTAGGTAATCCAAGTCTCGATTGAAGAAGAAATCGATTGTATAGTCTTCGTCGGGTTCACCGCCAAGAGGAAGAGGATTGTTGACATCAAAACGACTGATAAGCTCATCAACTTGATCAATCAGCATCTTGTGGCATTCTTCCATTTGGAATTGTAGATGAGCGACATCAAAATGAAAGGCTTTGACTATTTCATAAGTCGGCCCTCAAGATCCTTTGGTGTGAGTGAAGTGATTCCACGCTTGTCACAAAACCATTTGATGAAGCATCCCATGTCTCAAAGTGATGTTAGGAGTGATTCATCGAAGGATCTTCATGGTTGGCAACAATGGTGGTTGCCCGTTATTGTCGAGGACAATCAAATCGCACCAGTATGGTCCACGAAGGTTCGTGGAGTTTGAGGTCTTTCCTTGGTTAACCGACTTTGAGATATATCCTTCGATGGTGCAGCTCTAGAGGTTTTAATGCGTTTACCGCAATGTATGCATCAAACCAATCTTCATCTTGAACGGTTTAGGGATATGTTTGGTGGAAGCATCATCGTCTTGATTCGACTCTTGCACAATGTAAGACTCTTCATTAATCATCCGCTCTTACGGGATTCTAGAAGGTGGGTGTAAACCGAGAGTCAACAGATGGTCCAAGTTGTAAAAGTCTTCGAGATCCTTGACCACTAGATGAGCCAGTTTGTTTAGAAGATTCGGTGGAGGTGTTGGAGGATTTGTCTTTTGAGTTGTAGCGAGTGCGGAAGATCCATCTGGCCCAGATGTTCCAGCTCCACCAGTTGGAGGAGGAGGAGGTGGTGGAGATTTTGGTACTCCAGGCATAGACTCCATCAGAACAGTTCTTCTTTTCTTCTTACCCTCCCTTTCACGAATATCCTCCAGAAACTGCAGGTGATTATCATGCCTTATTGATTCTTAGAGCGCCTCATATAATTTCTTATGAACTTCATCCAAATGCTCTTCTGCGTCATACATTCTATCTGAGAGAACTGATCTCATATCCGAAATAGGCAAATCCTTAAACCGTTGAAGCGGTGGAGCTTTCATTGCCCATTCCACAACATCTTTTACTTCTGCTTCATTGGAATTTGCCACTTCAGTGTCAAAGTTAAGGTTCTCCAGCTTGGATACACGACGATCCAGATGCTTGACGGATTCGGGCAGATGGTGCTTTTCGAGGACCTCGATTCTTTTGAGTGCTTCTTCAAGGAGTTGCTCTGCGGTCTTAGCGGAGGTGGTGAAGCCGGTGGTGTGACAAAGTCACTAAGCGTGACTCTTGGTGGTGGAGCAGTGGCGAGGTTTGGGTGGTGGAAGTGCGGTTATTTGGCGAGGCGGGTGGTGGAAGTGCAATTGATGGAGTTGTTGATGATGAGGTGACAATGGGTGCGACATCGGAGGAACAGTAGATGTGTCTTCTTGAATAGTGACCGAGAACATAGACTCAACTTCTTCTTTTCATCGTTTTGCTTGTCGGACTCAATGTCCGAGGGTTTGTCCTTTAGGAATTGATCACCATAAGTAATGTCGGGCTCAAGATTCTTGATGATGACGAGAGATCCGTGAGACACGTTTGCTTCATCCAAGCGCACGTGTTCCTCAGATCTTGGCTCAAGAATCACTTATGAACCTTCCAGCAGTTCATTTCCCCCAACTTCTGTAATTTGTCTGACAGTGTCCATTTGGGATTCATGTTATTCACAAACTTTGAATTGAGCTGAATATTTGTCATTGTCATTTTGATATTCCTCATATCATTCACAAGTTTGTAGAATCTTACATGACATTCAGTGACACTTTCCCCTGGATTCATCTTAAAGTTCTCAAAGTCATCATACAGCTGAGACTCCCTGTCTTCTTTAGTCAATTCAAAACCAGAGAGAAGCATCTTAACATTGTCCCATACTGCCTTGGCTTCAGTGTTGTGATTGATCAGCTTGTAAATGTCCTTAGGTAAACCCTAAAGTATGATGTTTGAAGCCCTGATGTCAGCATCGTATCTCTTGTTCTCCTTATCAGTAAGTTCATCATATGTCTTTGGTCTATCCAATCCTAATATCACTGAACCATCAGCAGCAGTTTCAAGAATGTCTCTAGTAGTCTCAACTTGATAAGGTCCTTCATCAATTGACTTAAGTATGTTAACCCCATTTTCTTTTCCTAAGCAATACAGTCTGATTCTTTGAGCCCAAGAGTCATAGTTGGTTACATCGGCATGGGAGGGCGAGTATCGATCCTGCACTTGAGCGTCGTCCGCAATGCGGAAAAAGTGATTTTAGACATGATTACAGATTCTACGGGATTTTACTATTCTTTGATTAAACCGGGAAATAGATTATCTCACGGGATTTTACTAAGTCAAAAGAAAAACTGTAAAATGTAACACGAAGAAATGACAAGTCTCAATAGACAAGTTGTATACTTGACAAGTCGCACCTAAGACAACTCGCACCCAAGTCAACTCGCACACAGGACAACTCGCACCCTAGTCAACTCGCTTTGATGACAACTAGCTTAATAGACAAGTCGCATGAAACACAACTCGCATAAACAGACAACTCGCTTAGTAGACAAGTCGCATAAAACACAACTCGCATAAATTGACAACTCGCTTCCAAATCAACTCGCACCCTAGACAACTCGCTTAAACGACAACTCGCTTAAGGCACAACTCGCATAAGATGACAACTAGCATAAAAGACAACTCGCTTCAATAAGCAAGCTAAAGTACACAACTCGCTTCACAAATCAGGACAACTCGCCTAGAAGAAATGCACACCGAGACTCAACTCGCATCCAACCAATATTAAAAAAACACCACTTTTCAATCCATAAACAACTCAACCACGATGATTCAAGCCTTCCAAATCAAAACCTAAGCACTTATAATGATTCTAAACACAAAAGTACAATCAAAATCCAAACTTTAACACTAGAAATGATCCAAATGATGTAAACTACTCTAAAGTCATTCAAACCCAAAACCTTATAAAAACCTTAGAAATCTAAGAACATGAAAGATGAGTGATCAAACCATGGATCTTGATACCATTTGTAACATATTTGATTTCATAAACACATCGATTAAGCTCAATATGTGCGTATGGTTTAGAGAGAGGAAGTGAGATGTTCTAGAGAGATAAAAATGAAGGGAATGTTAGATTACCAAATGAACATCCAACCCTCTCCCTTGTGAGGAGAGGGATATTTATACAAATGACTATGCCCTCCTTCGGGCTGTGGATCAGGCATATAGTGGGTAAAGACCCGTCCTTCTTCCACGGTGTTACTTACACTACTGCTAATCTAACTAATATACTATTACGTCTACGAGCTATAATATGCTAAACATACGTTGGGGTGACCGACACTTTAGTATGGATTTTCTAAATCCTAACAAGTAATATGGCTCTTCATGATTTTGATAGTTGGTGTCTTAGGCTCGAGATCTGATTGAGTTATATTATGCGCATAAAGCTAAAAAGTGGCTAATTAGATTCTAAGTTCCATGTTATTTGGTTGTTAAATATATTTGATTTCAAAGTATATGTTGGCAAATTAGATTCTTAGTTCCATGTTACTTTGTTGGTAAAAAGTGGCTCGACATCTATGCTCCTCAAAGTATGTTGGGGAAATCTGAATTGCTTTTTTTTTTTGCCTTGGTTATTGTTGCGATCTGGTAAGAAAAGAGACCATTTTTTTGTGTATTTTTAATGATTAAAAAATATAGTTTGGAGGTGATTGTAGTCCGAGTGGTGGTTGAGCAGTGGTGGTTGAGAAGTGGTGGTTGAGCAGTGGTGGTTGAGAAATAGTGGTTGGCCGGAATCTGCAGATGAAGGTGGTCGGAATCTGCAGATGAAGGTGGCCGGAATCTGGTTGAGAAGTGGTGGTTTAGCAGTGGTGATTTAGCAGTGATGGTTGAGAAGTGGTGGTTGAGCAGTGGTGGTTGAGCAGTGGTGGTTGAGCAGTGGTGGTTGGCCGGAGGTGGTGGCCGGAATCTGCAGATGAAAACCTGGGTGTGAAATGAGAGAGAAAGAGAGAGAATAAGAAGATGAGGGTATTTTAGACAATGTACTATCATGCATAATAAAACTGTTGATCCCAGTTGAGCAAACGATCTAATATAGAAAGCGACTTGAAACAAATACTTATTAAGTATCACGCGAATTTAATACTTAATCTTAAGAAGAAGAACGATAAACATTCAACACCTCAATATTATTATTAATCTGAATACTCTAACCAAGATTAGGTTTTACAACCTTGAAGTGTATCGACCTTAGATATAAAACATACGTATATCTAATCTAACCTAGGACCTCCTTTTATAGGCTAAGGAGTCCTTTACATTATACAATACGTAACCTACAAGATAAATATCTTTTCCATATTTATCTAATACAAAATACTAAACCGACTATACAAGACTAGCAGTGGTTACAATACATTATCCGTGGTTACACAATACTACTAGCCGCAGTTTGTCTTCATCAGTGGTTCCATTCTTCTGTCCGTGGTTTTATCAACTCTGTCCATGGTTCCAGTACTTAGAATAATTCTTGATCCAAGGAACCAAAATCCCAAAAATCCTCCCCTAAACTTGATACATTCCAACAGAATTCTCAAGTTTCCTTTAAGCTCAAAACATCTGAATTAGAGGATGTAGCCAAACACTTACTAGATTTAAGAATATTCTCATACTTCAGCAACAAATTGTAAGCTTGACCATCAGAGGGTAACAACATCTTGATACAACCAGGCTTTAACATCTGAGCAATAATTCCTGGATACTTATTCAGTTGAGGATAATCACCTTCTACAAGCATATGAATAACTTTTCCAGAAATAGTTAAAACATGAACTCCACAAGTTTGATATAAAAACCATCTTGTAACATGAACATTGTAGAGTCCTTTCCATTCAGGTTCATTGATGAGTGTGCAAATACTCATCATTTTTGGTCAAATCTGAACTGCAAAACAATTAAAAACACTCAGAAATGCATCAAAATACTGAAAATATCCCAAAATTACATTTTATATGTTTCAGATGCAAAATGTTTAAAATCAGATGAAAAACGAGCTAAGTTTGCATAATTGGCAATTTCAGTCCCCCGACTTTCAAAAATTGGCAGAAATAGTCCCTGAGCACTTATTTTAAAGAAAAGTCACCAAAGGTCCTTTTGAAATCATAAGTTGTCATAATTAGTCCTTTGGTGAGAAATGTCAAAAGTTTTGAGAAATTACAAGTTTAGTCCTTGAGTTTGAAAATGGCAAAATGATCCTTCAATTACTCGAGATTTGCAAGTTTGGCCCTTGGATTTTTGAGAGTGTCAATAATAGCCCTTGGTTTATTTTGGAAGATGTCTGACTTTGGTCCTGGATTTTCAAAATTACACATTTGGTCCCTAAGTTGTTAAAAGTACCCAATTTAAATCCCAAATCCAATAACTATCCCAAGCCCAACCTATCCCAAGCCCAACCGGTTACCCAACTTTTAACCCGATCAATTATTAACCAAACCCACGTTTTCCGCCCACCTTCTTCCTCAACCACTCTCTGCAACCAACCCCGCCACACACCAACCCTCCTCCAAACACTTCACCTCACTCATGTCCAAAACCCATTAAACCTTCCCTCCTCACACGTTTGCGGACCCCAATTGATTTTTCCAAGTATATAAGTTTTCCATAAAATGAAATTGAAGGTGAGATCAATCAACTCATCCAATGGCTCAAAAGGCAAGTGGGAAATGCTCGAGATGTGAGAGAAGACCTTTTGCTATATAAAGAGGAAGAAAAGACAAGAGTGGGAGTTAGTCTTTAGTTAGTTTTTTTTAGTTTTAGTTTTAGTCTTCTAGTGTACTAGTCTCAGTTAAGGGTCATTATAATCTCTGTTAGTTTGCACGATTGTTAAAGTTTACTTAGATGTAATGTTAGTTTTAATGTTGTAATCTCATTCGAATTAATACAAGTTCAGTTTTCAACTTAAATTGCATTTGGTGATTTTCATTTGGACCACATCTTTGAGTAATCAGTTGTAAATTTCTGTTAAGTGTCACTCACTTAAGCTTATACAAGCTTGAGTGAGTTACTCAAGTCTCAACTTCTTCTAATTGTCTGTTTTTCACAAAAGTCACAATAAAGTCAAGAAAAGTCAAAATCAAAGTCAAAACAGTTTTAGCATAATGTCTGGTTTTAATTTGCTTTATGGTTAAGATTTGTGTTTGTTTGTTCATTCCAATTCAGTTTTAGTCCAGTTTCAATAAAAGTTTTAGAGTTGAGTTGCTTTTCATCATTCTAAAAGGGTGTTTGGATTTAGCACATATTTAGAGTCTTAATCATTTTTGTTAATTGAACCTGAGTTTTATAAGTCTACAAATCAGTTTTGAAGATTTCCTAGTCATAGTTTCAAGGCATTCAAGTTTATTTGGTGTTTGCAAGTGCATTCTCAAATCTGTCCAAAAGTACCAAAACTAGATTTTCTCAGTTTTTTAACAAGTAATTTTCATCATTTTCAGTTGTAATAAAATTTATAAAAAATTAAAATGGACATTTCACCGACTTGTTTAAGCGTGGTTAAGAGAAAAAATTCACAAAATGTTTAACTAGGGATGCGGTGGGTTGAAAGTGGGTGATTTGGGCCACTTCATTACGTGCTGTGGTACTATCCTCAACACTCGGCTTTTCTTAGTTTATTTATAAGTCAGAATCACTCTCATCGGGCTAGATATAGGGGCAAAAGATAGATGGGTTGGTGGACTCAAAGTGTCCGAGCTCATGACTGTCTCTCACTCTAGCTTATCTCAAATAAGCTCTAAAAGGGCAACCATTGGCTGTTTTTGTCGCACTCACAAAGATCACACACCTATTTAGTGCTTATTTGGTTCCGCTGCGGATTACTTAGGTCTTATTTATGCTCATTAGTGTAATTAGTTTAGGATAGGTTAGTTTTAGCTAATTAGTGCTTATTAGTAGCTTATATTGCTTATTCGACTTTTCTTTAGTTAGGATTCCCTTTAGTATAAATCTTTGCCAACCGCTTTTCCCCTCCTTTATGAGTTATTTACGTTTTATGTAGCTTATTTTAGTTGGTTACCTTGCGTGTTAGCTTATTTCTGTCATTACATAGCTTATTCATTGGTTAATTGTGCTTAAAAACTTGCATAAGGTGTGTTTGGGTTACTTTCCATAACTGTTGGGATTAAGCTGTGTAAACAGCTTGTTGGAAGCTTTTCATAAGCAAAGTTTTTACAAAAATTTCTTATTTTGATTGCATCTTCAACTTCCAAAAGAAAATTTAAAAAAATAAAGTAAAAGAACCAAAAAGGGAGAGGCAGGGGTCGAACCTGAGACCTCTCCCTTAGATAGGATGATAGAAGGGTACATGGATGCCATGCGCCCTTGGGACTTCTATTGGTTTTATTTCGCAACATTTAATATTTAAGGTAGTTTGCTAGGTTGTAGCTTATTAACTTATTTCATTTTAGCGACTTATTCGTATAAGTTGTTGATCCCATTTTATTTTTCACCGATCCTCGTAAAGTAAAGTAATTCCTGTGATTTTGCAATTTTTATAAATTAGTTTAGTATTTTTAATTAATTAATTAGTGTTAAATCGTTTTTAATTCGTAATAAATAAAATAATAGTCGAAAAAATACCCGGCTTTTTCCTAAAATTTTCTTTTGTCATATAGTAAGTAAGAAAATTGTTTTTACACTCGTAGGACTTTTATTTTACAAATTTTACGTTTTTACTTGCGCACTCGCGTAATTTTTACATATAACGCGCGTTTTCATTATAGGTCACGTTTTTAGGTAATTTAAGGTTACACTTTAATTAAAATAGTTTATTTAAGTTATTTTATTTTATAAATCAAGAAAAATCAATTTTAAAAATAGTGATAGTATTTATTTAATATAATTTAGCTTTTTAATTTTCTTTAATTTGCATTTAAGCCCCTGTAATTTATAAACTTTCTCTTTAGGTATAATTATTAATAATCACAAACCTTTTCCCGTTCAATATCATCCGATCACTATCGTTTGGTTATTGATCGATGACTCGTTGGGACTTAACGACACTGGGAAACACTAAACTCCTCTAGATCTTAATTGCTTTGGTCTCAAGCTGTCTGGCTTTTATTACGGTTGACCATTCACAAGTGGTTGATTTGTGTGATAAAACCTGACCGTCTGGGGGACCGAATCAAATTTTGGCGCCGCTGCCGGGGAGCTGTGCTAATTATCTTACGTTTAGCAGATTAGTGATTTAAATATTCACTCCTTGTTTATACCATCTATATCTATATATATTTTCTTATAAAAAATCCAAAAATCCAAAAAACATCTTAAAACATATAAAAAACAAAAATATTTTTCTTTTGTTTCTACATTTATATAAATCAAAAACCCAAAAAGATTTTCTTTCTTATTTTTACAAAATGTTTATCCAAAATCCAAAAATATCCATCTTTACCCTCTCACATCTTTGATTCTTCATCCCTACCCTCCGAAAACATTTGATTCTTTCTATGTCTCATCCTCACCCTCTTGGTTGTCAATGGTGTGGTGGTCCTTATAATGGTGGCAATTGCCCCAGTTGTAGCATGGTGGAGTCAGGAAACGGGTCTGTCTATAACCAAGATCCCTATTCTTACCATGACACATCTGATTCATTCTACCAACCACCACATCATGAGATACTAACATATTCATGTGAATTTTGTGGAGGTCCTCATCAAGAATTTGAGTGTCAAACCGGGAACACGTTTGTCTATGAACAGTTTTCTGGTAACACTCAGGACTTTGGAAATGACCAAATTCCATATTATTCACATGACCACCACAACAATCATTTTGTTGTGAGTATCGTGGAGGTCCACATGTAGCTCGATTGTCAAACAAGGAATCCATTTCCTTGTAACAATTACGACTCTTCAGTATCATAACCAACCTCTACAAGACCAAATGAATCGTGCACCACCTCGGCTGAGCCACTTCCTCAAAATCTTCTCCTTGATCTTTTGGATTTAGTGAAGATTTGAAGGAATGTAAACATTCCCAAGATAATCCAAATCAAAAATCCATGGAAGAATTGTTAGTCAAGAGCGGTGCTAAAATAAATTCCCAAATTGCGTTTGAAAAATCTATTAGGGAATCAATTGCAAAAGAAAAAGCATCCAGATCTAGCTCTCAATTTCATTTTATTCACGATGACAATGATGATGAGGATACACTTGATATCCTTCAATTCTATAAAGATTCATCAAGTTCATCGGATGATATCCCAAAGAGTTGAGATTCATTCTCAAACAAGCGCTATCACACCCGAGGTTCACACTCACTCTACGAGCATGGGGACGAGCATCTTGACACTTGTTCACGAAAAGGAATCGGACGAATTCATAAAGTCTAGTGTTGAGAACCTTGTCTCAATCCCAAGAGAGTCACGGGGAATTCTCGAGCATCGTGTGATATCCCTACCCTCTTGTCTTCCCAAAAGATCATGTTGAGATGTTCTCCGATTCGATGATGATGATTCGTTATCTTGTGGAGACATCGTTTATGTGGAAGATTTACCTTCGAGCTTGTTAGCTTAGTAGAAGAGAATGATGAAGTTTCGACATCGAAATCAAAGATGAAGCACTTCGTGCAACATTATTGAATGTTAATCTTCTCATTTCTAGAATCGAGGCTTTTAATGAAAAGCCTATTTCATCTCCTATCCCCATTAAGGATAGTGACATTCTTTCCGATGATTCTATTCCGAAATGAAAGCCTTCTGTTTTGATAATATGGGAGAGAAGATTAGTGGCGTACCACTTTTCATTCTCATAATTCTCTCCCGATTATGAATCATTTACATTGAAGGAGTTCACCGGTGAACCCACTCATATCAATTCGAATATGATTCATTCACCTTCAAGGAGTTCTCGGATGAACTCACTCATATCATATCTCCGCGGAGTATGATAATTTCTACTTTGATCTAGACACACCCATAATATGTCTTGATCAAGCAAGCTTAACTGATGAGATTCATGAAACTATGAATTCTCCTATTGAGGATGAAGAGTTAGTCATGATTTTTATCATGATTTTCTTTCTTTTCTTCATATATTCTGTCACTTCTCCTGTTCTTCACTCCTTCGGGAATGAAGACATTATCTTTGATCCCGGCATTTCCATGTACCATTTGTGAGCCGGGTCTGTCTATGTATATCTCGTCGGTGTGGAACTTTCGCGTGCTTCAAATGTTTATACAAACATCTTGAATGAAAGTCCGATGGAGATTGTTTCTTCCACTTTGCTTCCCCATGAACCAATGAATTCGGGGTCGAGTCAAGCTAGCGACTCGGTAATCAAAAACGATGAGTTAAACATGGGTTTTCACCGTGTGTACCACCCTAGTGTGGGGAGTTGCCCCATTGTTGTATATAAGTTTTCTAAAAAAAAAAAAAATTCAAATAATGGCCGTAGTATTTCCCTTTTCGTTCTCTGTTTCGGCATAACCGCGGTACTTTGAATATTGAGGGCAATATTCATTTCTAGTGTGGGGAATTCTCACGAATTTTATCATGTAATTATACCACCCAATTCCCCATTTTGGCCAAAATTTTTTGGAGTAAGTGTTTTGCACTTACTCGATTTTATGGTTATCGATCCGCCATGTCTAATAAACAAAAGGATTGGCTAATCCAGAGCAAACGGCTCTTGGTAAAGATATCTCAAATCCGTTGATGGCTTGCAATTTGCCCAAAATTGTATGGTATTCATTCACCATATCTTTAATTAGTGAAGAGTTAGCTAGCCCGCAAGTTTATGGCTTGTGGTAAAGGCGATTGGAAAACCATAATTGGTAATCGACTCACCAAAGATATTTTATCTAAGAGTTGGCTAGTCCGAAGCAAACGGCTTCGGTAAAGACAAATCAAATCCGTTGGAAGTCGGTGGTTTGCTCAAAATCATTTGGTTATCGATGTACCAAGGTTCTTACTTGAACTGAAACATTTGGCTACTCCGAGTAATGGCTTTTGGTAAAGAGATTCAAATCCATTAAGTTTTCTCAAAAGATTGCTAGGGACTAGCAATAGTTTAGTGTGGGGATTGATGAGTGTGCAAATACTCATCATTTTGGTCAATCTGAATCGCAAAACAATTAAAACACTCGAAATGCATCAAAATCTTGAAAATATCCCAAAATTGCATTTTATATGTTTCGGATGCAAAATGTTTAAAATCGATGAAAACGAGCTAAGTTTGCATAATTGGCAATTTCGGTCCCCGACTTTCAAAATTGGCGAAATAGTCCCCGAGCACTTATTTTAAAGAAAAGTCACCAAAGGTCCTTTTGAAATCATAAGTTGTCATAATTAGTCCTTTGGTGAAAAATGTCAAAAGTTTTGAGAAATTACAAGTTTAGTCCTTCAAGTTTCAGAAAATGGCAAAAAATGATCCTTCAATTACTCGAGATTTGCAAGTTTGGCCCTTGGATTTTTTGAGAGTGTCAATAATAGCCCTTGGTTTATTTTGGAAGATGTACAGCTTTGGTCCCTGGATTTTCAAAATTACACATTTGGTCCCTAAGTTGTTAAAAGTACCCAATTTAAATCCCAAATCCAATAACTATCCCAAGCCCAACCTATCCCAAGCCCAACCCGGTTACCCAACTTTTAACCCGATCAATTATTAACCAAAACCCACGTTTTTCCCGCCCACCTTCTTCCTCAACCACTCTCTGCAACCAACCCTGCCACACACCAACCCTCCTCCAAACACTCCACCTCACTCATGTACAAAACCCATTAAACCTTCCCCCTCCTCACACGTTTGCAGACCCCAATTGATTTTTCCAAGTATATAAGTTTTCCCGCCAAAATGAAATTGAAGGCTGAGATAAATCCAACTCATCCAATGGCTCAAAAGGCAAGTGGGAAATGCTCAGAGATGTGAGAGAAGACCTTTTGCTATATAAAGAGGAAGAAAAGACAAGAGTGGGAGTTAGTCTTTAGTTAGTTTTTTTTAGTTTTAGTTTTAGTCTTCTAGTGTACTAGTCTCAGTTAAGGGTCATTATAATCTCTGTTAGTTTGCACGATTGTTAAAGTTTACTTAGATGTAATGTTAGTTTTAATGTTGTAATCTCATTCAATTAATACAAGTTCGGTTTTCAACTTAAATTGCATTTGGTGATTTTCATTTGGACCACATCTTTGAGTAATCAGTTGTAAATTTCTGTTAAGTGTCACTCACTTAAGCTTATACAAGCTTGAGTGAGTTACTCAAGTCTCAACTTCTTCTAATTGTCTGTTTTTCACAAAAGTCACAATAAAGTCAAGAAAAGTCAAAATCAAAGTCAAAACAGTTTTAGCATAATGTCTGGTTTTAATTTGCTTTATGGTTAAGATTTGTGTTTGTTTGTTCATTCCAATTCAGTTTTAGTCCAGTTTCAATAAAAGTTTTAGAGTTGAGTTGCTTTTCATCATTCTAAAAGGGTGTTTGGATTTAGCACATATTTAGAGTCTTAATCATTTTTGTTAATTGAACCTGAGTTTTATAAGTCTACAAATCAGTTTTGAAGATTTCCTAGTCATAGTTTCAAGGCATTCAAGTTTATTTGGTGTTTGCAAGTGCATTCTCAAATCTGTCCAAAAGTACCAAAACTAGATTTTCTCAGTTTTTTAACAAGTAATTTTCATCATTTTCAGTTGTAATAAAATTTATAAAAAATAAAAATGGACATTTCACCAGCTTGTTTAACTGTGGTTAAGAGAAAAAAATTCACAAAAATGTTTAACTAGGGCTGCAGTGGGTTGAAAGTGGGTGATTTGGGCCACTTATTGTTCTGTGCACAGGGTACTATCCTCAACACTCGGCTTTTCTTAGTTTATTTATAAGCTGTAATCAGCTCTCATCAGGCTAGATATAGGGGGCAAAAGATAGATGGGTTGGTGGACTCAAAGTGTCCAGAAGCTCATGACCTGTCTCTCACTCTAGCTTATCTCAAATAAGCTCTAAAAGGGCAACCATTGGCTGTTTTTTCTTTGACTCCATGCAGATCACACACCTATTTAGTGCTTATTTGGTTCCCTTTGCAGATTACTTAGGTCTTATTTATGCTCATTAGTGTAATTAGTTTAGGATAGGTTAGTTTTAGCTAATTAGTGCTTATTAGTAGCTTATATTGCTTATTCGACTTTTCTTTAGTTAGGATTCCCTTTAGTATAAATCTTTGCCAACCGCTTTTCCCCTCCTTTATGAGTTATTTACGTTTTATGTAGCTTATTTTAGTTGGTTACCTTGCGTGTTAGCTTATTTACGTCATTACATAGCTTATTCATTGGTTAATTGTGCTTAAAAACTTGCATAAGGTGTGTTTGGGTTACTTTCCATAATGTTGGGATTAAGTCGTAAACGACTTGTTGGAAGCTTTCATAAGCAAAGTTTTACAAAATTTCTTATTTTGATTGCATCTTCAACTTCCAAAAGAAAATTTAAAAAATAAAATAAAGAACCAAAAGGGAGGCAGGGTCGAACCCGAGACCTCTCCCTTAGATAGGATGATAGAAGGGTACACGGATGCCATGCGCCTTGGGACTTCTATTGGTTTTATTTCGCAACATTTAATATTTAAGGTAGTTTGCTAGGTTGTAGCTTATTAACTTATTTCATTTTAGCGACTTATTCGTATAAGTTGTTGATCCCATTTTATTTTTCACCGATCCTCGTAAAGTAAAGTAATTCCTGTGATTTTGCAATTTTTATAAATTAGTTTAGTATTTTTAATTAATTAATTAGTGTTAAATCGTTTTTAATTCGTAATAAATAAAATAATAGTCGAAAAAATACCCGGCTTTTTCCTAAAATTTTCTTTTGTCATATAGTAAGTAAGAAAATTGTTTTTACACTCTTAGGACTTTTATTTTACAAATTTTACGTTTTTACTTGCGCACTCGCGTAATTTTTACATATAACGCGCGTTTTCATTCTAGGTCACGTTTTTAGGTAATTTAAGGTTACGCTTTAATTAAAATAGTTTATTTAATTTATTTTGTTTTATAAATCAAGAAAAATCGATTTTAAAAATAGTGATAGCATTTATTTAATATAATTTAGCTTTTTAATTTTTTTTAATTTGCATTTAAGCCCCTGTAATTTATAAACTTTCTCTTTAGGTATAATTATTAATAATCACAAACCTTTTCCCGTTCAATATCATCCGATCACTATACGTTTGGTTATTCAGTCGCACAGCTCGTTGGGACTTAACGACCTGGGGAAACACTAAACTCCTCTAGATCTTAATTGCTTTGGTCTCAAGCTGTCTGGCTTTTATTACGGTTGACCATTCACAAGTGGTTGATTTGTGTGATAAAACCTGACCGTCTGGGGGACCGAATCATTCATCATGAGTAGGTTCAAATAAAATCTTGAATGATGATAAACCGCCTCTCATGATAATCATTTGGATGTACTTCACCAAACTTATTCTTGTAAAGTATCCAAAGATTCATCAAATCATCTCTATCAAAATATCAAGTATTTGTGAAAATTTATTGTACTCATAAACTTCATTGTTGAGTCTTTGAATTTTCCAAACTCCTTCGCCCAACTTTAAGCTTAAACTCATAGGAAATAATTTGATTAACATCTTCAACTACTTTCGGTCTTTTAGAATCGATGTCTCCTCAAGCTCGATTTTCTCTTTTGTCTACTTTGAATCCACTCTTCTTCCTTTTTAGAATTCATTGGACAAAATCATCATTATTAATCCTCATACATCTCATATAAAGCTCACGAATTCTTTCAAATGAACATTTATTAAGATTATCGAGAATATGTATGCCTAAATTCTTAATAATCTTCATCAAGACATTCCTCATCGTGCAATTGAAAGAGGTTTCTTTCTTATAACTTGCTTCCTTTCTTTACTTATCCTCCTTGCCCATTCACCTAAAAGTCTAGCTCTTTCCTCATCATCCAACAAAGTGCCCATTCTTGTGCAAGATACTCATCATGTATTTGTTGAGAAGCTTGAAGATAGTTTTGTGATTCATACCATGTAGCTAACCATCTAGTCGCTAACCATCTCGACTAGCTTCTCTTCTTCTTGCTTCCTTTCTCTAAAGCTTGTTGTTCTTCACTAACATCTTTCTTACATACTCTTCATCATAAGCAACCGCTCTGTTTTACTTTTAAACTTCAACTCGGTTCTGCAATCCTTTACCTTTACCAATGTCTTGTTGAACCACTTTCTTCTTTAATGGATCACCAATAATCAAACTTTACTTCTAGGTTTAGGTGCAGATTCAAGAGATAAAACAGTGCAATGATAGGTGTAGAAATAGATGAGGTTTTGCTTAGATTTATCAATGTACTTGCACTTCTTTCTCAACTTCTTTAGATTTAGGTGGTGATACGAGAGGGTTGTGACAATAGTGGAAGTGGTTATGATAGCGATGGGTATGATAGTAGTGGGTACAATTGCCATGTCCGAAAGCTGCAACAATGGTTACAAGAGTACTAACCGTGGTTGCGGACATACTATCAGTGGTTGTGTCCTGCACTACTTCATCTTGTACAACATTCTTCAAACTTTCAAGAACTGCCTCATTCCCATCTTTATCAGATACCAAAAATTCTTGATCTCCATTATCAACATCTTCTTCCATAGATACATCAACAGCCTCCCCTGAATTCATGCCTTCACTCCTCCCCTGTTTGGATACATCCTCCACATTCAGAGCTGGAGAGAAGTCCACCTGCTTTTTCACCCTTCTCATTTTTCTCAAAACAACAATCCCAGGTCTTCTTACTTTCTCCAAAACCAATACCCTGTGCTTCAATCGCCTAATGTCTTTTCCTCGAAACACACCACTCTGAGACCGAAATTGTATCCTCCATTTTGGCACATTTATCCGTCAATTCATTAAAACGTTCAAGAATATCCTCCCACTTCGACTGCTTGAACCGGGTCCGAGAGGTGGTTCATTGGAAAAGTCATCATGTACCGCCTTAGGATCCGTCAATTCGGTTTCATGTTCCAAACTATCCTCATCACTTGAGTGTGTCAAGCGCTCAGAGGTGAATCCTTGGATAAAGTAAACATAGCACCGCACCTTGCCACGATCATCTATGCACCCTTTAGTAGCCGGTTGGCTAGGATTCCTCCACCTGTGTTAAGTTCCAAGGAACTCTCCACATTAGGAGTTGCCAAAGGTTGGGTCTTATTTATGTTTCCACTATCCTGACCAGCATCTAAGCATGAATCAGTAGTGGAAGCCCTTCCAATCATGTCACCTCCACTCCATGTGACAGCCTCATGAACAATACCACTAACACCAGCCTGAGGTAGCTTAGTGCCATTCCGTCTCCTAGTCCATACAATTGGTTTAACAGTGGTTTGGGTTTGACTAGAAGTAGGTTGAGTGTCACTAACAGTGGTTTGAGGTGTACTAGCAGTGGGTTCAGATGTACTAGCAGTGGGTTCAGTGACTATTGGTTGGGATTCAAGACCTTCATCAAACTCAGGATCAGTAGGCAAAGTAAGCATATGGGGAAACAAAGGAATATCTCTAATTTGTACATTTGGCTTCTGATTCCTCATATGTGCAAAAACCTTAGGAAGCATATGATGTACTTCATACTCTCGAGAATGCTCAACGGGTTCATCTATCGACTTTCCATAATAAGTTGAACAAACCTAGGATATAAATAGTATTTACCCTTCTTCCTAATGTTTTGTACTAGCCCTCATAAATCATCCTGCACCAATTGAACTTTCTTCCATCGACAAACAAATAACAACAAGTAGCAATTTTGGAAGGAAAATCATTAAACCCAGTGGTCTTATTACTCATACACATCAACAAGGTATGAATCAGAAACTTCCATTGTGGGGAAAACAAACTCTTAAAAAATTGTACTTTATCACCCCTGTGTGTATATCCTAACCTTTCCAAACCAGCAACTATCTCAGCATCTGAAAGGTTTACAATCCCATCAGCATCATCAAACTTTAAAACTCCCCTAATGATATCCTCATTAACCAAAATAGGATGCTCATCCACAACAGTACTAAACACGTCTACTCCTTCAACCTCTTCAAGCGTAGCATTCTTCCAAAACTAATGTATGTAGGCTTTAAGGATGGTTGGTGTGACAGTTAAGGCATAGTGAATAGGACTGTGAATAAGGAAATCAATCATTTGATGAAAACCTTCGATCGATTGTTCTTGATGAGATTAGCAACAAGGTTATGTGTGTTGGAGTACTGAGTCGCCATGTGAGTGAGGATGGGTATGATGTGGGTTTTGTAAATTATGCAAAGGAAAGTGATTAGGGTTAATGTAGAGCGCCAAGTTGAAGTGTTTTGAAGATCAATTAAATGATCCATCCGTGATTTGGGGAGATAAATATGCTTTTGCCAAAGTTACCAAACAGCCCCTGTAGTATCCAAAATCAAGCAACAGTCTATCAGAGGTTTCAGAACTGCTATCCGCGGTTTGAAACACACCATCAGTAGATACATTGTTTCACTTCAATCAGTTGACCAAGAGATAAAACAAGCAAATCTGTGTCAAAATAAGAGAGATCTCACAAAAATATGAAGGATTACACATTTTTTTTTTTTTTTTTTTTAAACATTAGCAGCTAAACACATCACCAGGTCCAATGTACACGAATCCTTCATACCTGCAAGACACAAACAAACACCAAACACAGAGAAGAGAGTTATCAGTGGTTAGGAAAAGATAGAAGTGGTTACTTAGACTTATCAGTGTTTAGCCATATTGCTAAGACTGAAGTCAAAAAGGTCAACTTCCAGTATTAATATTAGTCCAAAGCCCAATGATCTCATTAACTCCTCAACCACATTTAACCCGCCTCATTTACTTACATAAGCCATATCTCGCTTATAAAAGAACCCAAATCTCATATCACACACATCAATTAAAACCAAAACCCTAATTTCTCCAAAATCCACAATCAACCACAATCACCATGCGGAATCCAGTTGGAATAAACCGAAGTCATTGATCTAACATCCTCCTCCTGCATCATCATCATCATCATCATCAAGCGAAGAGTCGACCCATGGCGTCTTTACATACCTCCACAAGAACCACGACCAAGAAAATCCCCTTTCTCCCTTCATCGAAGATGATAGTGTGGTAGATCCTAGTGAGTCATCAAGAGGTTCGGATGATTCTCTCGGCGCCTTGAACCAACCTTCAATAGGTTGGTTAGAGAGAAGCAAAGAGAGGACAACCTTCATCATCCCAACCCCAACCAAGACCACGAGCAAGAAATCCACCACTCCCAAAGGACGAGAGGTGGTTCTTGGTCTTCCCGCACTGAGTTGTGGTGCTTCTTCACATATCGTAAAGGGGAAGGGTAAAAGGAAGATGGAGTGATGCTTTTTGGTGAAACCAGTAGATGAATGTGTGATATGACAATGTCCTTTGTGCTTCATCTACTGTATTCATCTTCATCATCTTCGTTTTCATCAATCCATCCTTCCCATTTTGATCCTTAGCTCGTCATACTGGTCATGCATATCATGGTCATGCATATCCAGCAGTTGGAATAGAAGATATGAGCTAGGATAGGTGTAGGAAATCATGTATAGAACTAGTCTTTTAATTGCACTTGAAGTTTAATTGTAAGCTGTAAGCTGTAAACTGTTTCATGAATGAATGAACAATTAAACTTCAGTACTTCTTTTGCTTCTATAATGAACTTTCTTGTATCTGCAAAATGGTTAGTGGGAACACAAAGCAACAAACGATGGTTTGAACACAACTATCGATGGTTAGAAACAAAATAGCAATACTAAGATTACATAATAACGGTCCAATACTTATACAAACCGGTACAAAACAATTTGAGAGTTAGAGATTAATCATTCCAATACTAACAACAAAGTCTTGAAACCTCCCACATCAAAAGCTTTGGTGAGAAGATCAAGAACATTGAAATCAAGATGGATTTTACCATTTGAATCACCTTTTCTCATTACAATCTCTAATGAAATGATGCCTTATCTCAATATGTTTAGTTCTAGAATGTAAAACATGATTTTTAATGATGCATATTGTAATCGTTATTATCAATGTAAATCTTAGTATGCATAAATTGTACCCAAAATCCAAAGAATTGATTACGAATCCAAAGAACTTGACCACAAAGAACTAGCAAGACCACATATTCGACTTCAGTTGTAGAATTTGCCACAATAGTTTGCTTTTACACCGCCATGAAATTAGTCTCGCTTCCCAAAACCGATATCCTCCAAGTAGTAGACTTCCTATCCAAACTAGCACCAGCATAGTCACTGTCTGTGTAGGCCACCAAATCAAAAAGGGAATCCTTAGAGTACCAAAGGCTCAATTTAGGATGACCTTTAAGATATCTAAAGATTCTCTTAACAACATTCATGTGTGAGGTATTTGGTGTGACTTGAAATCTTGCACACACACATACTGAGAACATAATATCTGTCCTAGATGCAGTGAGATACATCAAAGATCCAATCATGGACATGTACAACTTCAAATCAACTTTGGGACTTCCATCATCCGGTAGCGATGGTTTCGAGTCTCCATAGGTGTACTAGCACTCTTTACATCTTGAAACCCAAACTTCTTCAAAACATCTCTACATACTTGTCTTGACTAATGAAGATACCATCAGTCCTTTGTTGAACTCAGTAGCCCTAAAAGAAAGTGAGTTCTCCCATAGAACTCATCTGAAACTTATCATGCATAAGTTTCTCAAAATCCTTGCATAGGTCCTTGTTTGTTGAGCCAAAGATGATGTCATCTACATAAACCTGAACCAATAAAATATCATCTTTGCGCTTTCTAATGAACAAAGTTTTATCAATCAGCCCTCTTTTAAACCCATTGTCCATCAAATAAGTAGACAGGCACTCATCATGCCTTAGGAGCTTGATGCAATCCATACATAGCCTTTCTCACCCTATAAACCTTGTCAGGATGATCAAGATCTTCAAAACCAGGAGGTTGACAAACCTTGTGTATTTCAAACAAATAGACTGCCCATTCAGGAGATAAACTTCTAATGAACTTCAAATTAATATCCTCTTGAATGACATTGTAGTCCACCGACTTCAATTGGTCGATAAGTTTTGAAGCCTATTATAAGTGCCATCAAGTTTCTCTCCACTTAAAGCGTTGAAGTTTTCAAGGCGATGCTTGAGCATATTCTTCCTTGATTTCTTAGTAGCTTCATTACCAAAGAAACCTTGTCTCAAGAGCATCCAAGAACTCTTTAGCGACTCATATCTTTCAAAGTCCAAAGCATACTCATTAGGTATTCCCATAGAGAATCCGTGAGCTTTGATCTCCGTTTCCTTTTAGCCTTGTCGGTTTCACTAACAATAGCTATCTCTTTACCATCATCACCCTTCTTAGGAAGAGTATCACCTTTTCAACGACATCCTAGATAGCATAGTCAATCATACGAATGTATTGCCTCATTCGCATTCTCCGATTTGATACTCACCATGCTTGAGCATGGGTACCTTTGATGCATCACCATGTGAGTTTCACGACATCTTAGCTTTCTTTGAATAGAACTTAATGAACTTCTTCTTGGTTACGTTTCTAGATCACAAGCTCGATACCACTTGTTGATCCCAGTTGAGCAAACGATCTAATATAGAAACCGACTTGAAACAAATACTTATTAAGTATCACGCGAATTTAATACTTAATCGAAGAAGAAGAGCGAGAAACATTCAACACCTCAATATTATTATTAATACGAATACTCTAACCAAGATTAGGGTTTTACAACCTTGAAGTGTATCGACCTTAGATATAAAACATACGTATATCTAATCTAACCTAGGACCTCCTTTTATAGGCTAAGGAGTCCTTTACATTATACAACACGTAACCTACAAGATAAATATCTTTCCATATTTATCTAATACAAAATACTAAACCGACTATACAAGACTAGCAAAGTGGTTACAATACATTATCCGTGGATACACAATACTACTAGCCGCGGTTTGTCTTCATCGGTGGTTCCATTCTTACGTCCGTGGTTTTATCAACTCATCCATGGTTCGGTACTTAGAATAATTGTTGATCCAAGGAACCAAAACCCAACAAAACAAATATCAATCATTTGTAAACTCTACCTAACTTTTGTACTTGCACTTGACACGTGTCATAATTTGGATGGAGTCGAGCGGTTGAGCAATGAGCATGACCAAAATGAGAAAAGGCACAAAAAGTGACCAAGTAATGGACCATCCACGACTTTTGGCCTATTTTGATAATTTGCTCTAATGTTAGAAAATTTGATCTACAAATTACAATGATGTGATAAAAAGGGTTCAAAATCTCGTACATTTTCTTTAATCATGGTTTCGACTTTTCCAATTAATTTACGGGATGTGATTTACATACCCTCCTATGTTGTCGCATCATAGGGTTTTAGTCAAACCGTATAACCCGCGATGCACACCGTACAAGCCTCGCAATGCACTCAATCTTGTAACGAACGTTGGTCCTAAGGTTTTGGCACTTGAATCGCTATTAGTAGATAGCATTTCATAATTACGTGTTTTTTAAATTGCATGGACCGAACCCGATTTGATCCGAACCCGACTAACCCGAGTTCAAATAGAGTCGGGTTTTTGGGTAAAGGGAGTAATCCGCACACGGTAAATATATTAACCAAATAAGCGTTTAAGTACAATGGATATGAGTGAAATCCCATATCTCGACCCGTTACATAGGCAAAAAGCTTACATAACAAGAAACTTCCAATTCTCTAAACAAGAAAACAAACCACTACTCAAATGATATTATATGACACAACACTAACATTACTTCCTAGGACCTTGAAACGTTGTGCCATACATGGCATTAAAGGAATCCAAATTCACGGAAGATCACGAACTGTTTCGCATAGTCTTCAAAGTCATAATCATCATACTCATCTTCAAATTCTTGGCCCCCACCAAAAATATTAGCAGACTCATCAAATGGGTTAGCAACAACCTCATCTTCAGAATCAGACACCACAATCTCGCCCACCTTAGAAAAAGGATGAAATAGAGTCGGGTTCGGGTATGTTATTTTTTAGCTCCGACCCGGTTTTAGGCAGGTGCAAGGGCCAGCGCATAGGGCCCAATTATTTGTGGGGCACCACTTTTCTACAAAGCCCATTTATATATACACACATAAATACCTTTTTTAAGCCCAATAACACACTTTGCAATTAAAATAATGCGTAACCAGTCTTTTTGTTTGTTCAGGGAAAAATCAACCGTAGTGAATATCATATCCTAACATCACATTGAATTTTTGGCTATTTATAGGTAGTACTTGAACTTTTGTTTGAGATTCTTAATATTGTTGGATTTATCTTTGATGTTATAATTAAGTAATCATTTATTTGCTTACCAATAACAAATCCACATAAGATAGCAAAGTATTTATATTTATCACATATGTCTTATATCATTTTAGTTGGGATGTTATAATGAAGTTCTAGGTTGCATTGCATTATAAAGTCTTCGTGTGAGTTTTGCTTTTTGCGTTATAGTTCATTCTGCGGTTTACTTATACATATATCTTTTGTAAAGAATATGTAATCAGCTATTTATAACAACATTTGTTGTATTGATCGATTTTGTATATATATTTAAAATATCTTATTTTTAGGGGCCTATTCGTGATTGCCCGGGCCCTCGAAACCACGGACGGCCCTGGTTTGGTCAGACACATATGAGTCAAATACTTGACCTTGGAAAGCTCATTTTGGTCATCCCAAAATGTTCGCCCAACAAGGTTCGAATTTGAGACCTTTAGGCCACTTGGATGTGGTTGAAACAGTAACCACCGTGTTCTCGAGTATCATATAAGGAGAAAAGTAAAGAAAATGAAGTGTAACAAAAAACGTTGTGTTCTCGAGTATCACTTAAGGAGGAAAAGAAAACGAAAAGGACCGAAAAAGAAGGGTGATCTAGTTGATTCTGAAGTAAAATGTTTCCTCTCAAAATTGGGCTGAAAATGTTTACTTCCTATTTATTTACTTTTCCTTACTCAAAAAAATTAACAAATGAGCATTAAGGGCAAAAAGAAAAAAAGTTCAAGGTGGTCTGGTAGTCATGATGTCGTAACAGGAGGTCTCATGTTCAAAATAAAACAGTCACCTTGTTAGGCCATATACATCTAAGTGAAAGATTTGCTCTCCGATATGTTTACCCGAGAAAAAAATCTTGGGTAAGCAGATCTGGACTTTAGTAGCGAGGTTCGAACATTTGAAAAGGTTTATGGATAATTATTAATATTAGTATGACCGGATTCGAAACTCGAGACATGATTATATTTGTATTTTGCACGCTTATTGAAACGTTTATGAGTAGTTGATGTTGCACACTTTACGTAAGAGTTGATGTTAATAATTAATATATAAAATGTTATTATTAATTATTAGTCACGAAATAAAACATAACGATAGTTAAATATTTAACGAGGTTTGGTTAACGGTCGTTAAATGTAAACTAAGAGGACTAAGAATGAAATTAGTGGACAAGAAGGATCCGAATCCCTTTGGGATTGCTTGGCGATCGTGGGCTACCCAACCCAAGGAGGTGGGTTTTCTTGGTCATCAAGTTTTGAGAAACTATAAATACAAACCCTTGTATTCATTATTCTCTAATCTTGGATCACCAATAACCTAATTTCTCTTCTCTCTCCTCCTTCTTTGCTTGGCCGATCGGTGTGCCCCATCCCTTGGGATCGATTTTCCAAGTCAAAGAAACAAGTGTTTGGTTTTATTTGTGATTCAAGAAACTAGCTTTTCACATCAAATCGCTAATAGTGCGTGTGTACAAGAACGAAGGACAAGCACGCTTGAGCTTGTAATCTTGGTGGTCGACTTTTGGTTGGGTCGAATTATATAAACCCTAAAGTTAGGGTTTTGGGTTTTTGTTCTTGTTCTAATCATCGTTTGATTCTTGAATTGCTAAAAGGTACGCACTTTCTTGTTCGGTTAATTACTTACATGTATTATTCCTAATTACTTCCGCTGCATGCTTTGATGATGTTATTTGATTTTATATAATTGTTATGAGTATTAAATCCCAACAGTGGCATCACGAGCCGTTAATATGATGTAATTAATTACCGAAACACATAAAAATTGAATCTTTATGATTATATGCATGCTTTTTATGGTTTCTAGGGTTTTAAATTCGAAACCCTAATTTTTTAATGATAGGGTCGATTACCCTTATTTTATTTAATTAGGTTTTAATTTTGTAAAACTTGTAGAAACCCTAGGATTGCATGCTAATTTTATGTGGTTAATTAATGAATAATTGTTATGTGCCATGTAATATGCGTATCTTGGGTGATAATTGTTATCACGGAATCCATGGTGGAACATGCATGTTTTGCCATGGAGTATTGTTTGTAATAAATTGTTTAGTTGATACACACATGTTCTATTTATTTGATAATTATTGAATTGGGGAAGACCTCAATTATAACTAATAAAAATTCGTTACGTGCTAATTGGTATATTATTAACTTTGGCTTACGCAATCGACTTGTCGATGTATGTGGCTCATCTACCTTGTAGTTGAAAGCCCTAGTTAATGTATGCATTTATTTACGCCTAGAATTGTTTATTAGCGTTTATCGAAATAATTATGCATGTGGCTAATTGTTTTTACATATGTTAAATTGTTTAGTTATATGTTTATATTATTTGAGTGTGTTTAATTTTTATTAAAATACTTTTTTTGTTTATATAATTGTTTGACATGTTAGTAAGCAAAAGGGTTTTATGAATAGAAAATTAAATGGACTAAATAATGGCTAAACCGATTTGTTATCTAAGTATTATTCTTGAACTTTTAATCGATTGATGCGATTGTACTAAATGGTTAGAACGGCTCACCCACTAGAACAAACTAAAAGGGGTTAAAAGAAGTGCGACAATCACACCGAAAGGATGTCTAAGGTTATGCTTGGTGACTTACGGTCCTCTCCCTCTGTGAGTTCGATTGGAGCTACCTAGTATAACCATTCTATGTACGAAGCATCTTAGTGCAAAGTTGTAAGTTTCTCAACGCATCGATTAAAACTTTGTAGAATTTAATCTTAGCAATTAAAATCTTATGTAAGGTTTTTGAAAATATTTTGTTATAAAGTTGTATGCATGCTTCTTTATACATAAGTTTGGATTACACGTAAAAAATTGTACCCTTTAAATTTAAGTTTATGCCATCTAATGATATGAAACACTTGAAGTTGTAATTTAGTTATGTGAGACCTTGATCTAGATTACAATGACAAGGTGAATTATTTTGTTGTGTGAGACCTCAGCTTAATGATTTGCAGTTTCTAAATTAGACAACTTAATTAAGTTAGTTAGTGAGACCTATGACTTAAGGCATAAGATGGGATAAAACATGCTTACATTTTGCATTAATTGTTTTGGCAAAATTGTAAATCCCATAATTTCTAGGAATTGAAAACTTGTTTGTCAATTATTGTTCTTCGACAATTACCTATTCTATACTTTCATCACTAGCGGATCAAGCGATGTGGTGAAACTATGATAATGAGGGTCCTAGATTCAAGGAAAATTCTATGGTTAATATGAATATTGACCAAGGGTATTTTATTTTCTTGAAAGATTTAATTATCGAAAATACTAAAATTGAATTTTGTTAATTCTTTTGATTGTATTAATGCAACATTAAACCGTAAGCGTAGTTTGGGCTTTGGTAAATTGATCTAGTTACGTTTTCAAACGAATGTTTGATCAAGAAAAATTTACTAAAGACAAACATAAACTCTTTTCCATGGAAGAAGAGTGTAACTCAATCCTATTCCTTTTCATGATTGAGAAAGGTATGTTAGGAACATTAGAATTGTCTAAATTCTAATATAACTCATAGCAACTTTAATAGTTAAGAAAATTGCACACCATGTTTCCTTAAGAGATTTCATTACCCTCTGTTGGTGATTGAATTCATATATGACATTTTGGTCAACCAGAAAACATGTTTGACATTTTATGAGTTATTAAATTAGAAGCTAGACTAATTACCGCAAAATTGGTAAAAGACAAACTAGTATATTTTATCTAGTTGTTTTGTTTTGACTAATTGAAGGTGCTACACATCATTATGGCGATGGTAGACCCATTGAGGAAGAAATTGCATGCTCAATTTTTCAAGTTAATAGCATTGATGGATGATCCATCATCTGAGTAGAATACACTCTTTTAGTACCTAAGTAATTGTTACGAATGGTCTTACAAAGGGGTAGTAACGTAATAGCACGCTATTTTCACCGGTTAATGAAACACTTACAATGTTGTCAAATCCGATTGGGAGTATTGTGGTGTATTACTGAATAAGACATTATTGTAACGTTGTCTAATTCAGTGGGAGTTACAAGATTTATTATCTTGGTAGATTTTCTTGAAATAATACATTACGTTCAAAAATGTAGACATTCATATTCTCAAGGATAGTCATGAACGTTTCCTTGATAATTAAGTGTTCCTACATCTACTTGTAATGCTTATATATCTATGACACTATCATATTGCTCACATAAACAAACGAATGTCATGGTGTTTATCTACTATATGATGTTGTTCTATGCACAAGTGGGAGAAGTATTTATTGTGTGCAAAGGAACAACACATACAAATATGATTAATGGATTCTCTTGATTGTAAGGTAAGAGATTAACGTTCTAATAAGATTGTCTTGCTTAAAGAACATGTGTCAAGATTATAACATAGACTACTTTTATGTCTTATGTCATTCGAAATATAGAAACACTTGAAGTTACATTTTAGGTTAAGTGAGATCTTGGCTAGATTGTAATCTCAAGGTAAATCTCCACTTGTCGTGGGATCGGGCGTGGATGCTTTTGCAGTTTCTTAAGTTGGACACTTCATGGAATGACATAATTAAATAAAGTAACACTATCTTAAATATTTATGTATTTTTAGAATGACATAAATAGATAGAGTAGTATATTAACTTGAAAATAAATTAATTGAAACCATGATGTGGTGTTCATAATTACTTTAAATTATAAATGTTTATGTGTTTCTTTGTAAAGTCACAAACATGAAGTCTTTTCATTATTACAAGACATATAATATAAAGTGTCGTTAACTTGTTATGTCTTCTTATTAAGACATAAAGTCATTGGTAAATGACTTATAACGATATAATGAGATTATAACTGTTTATGTTTTCTAGTTGAGACATGGACATGAAGTGACTTGATCAAAAGTACTTGAGTTATAAAGCATGCAATTGGCTTGGAATTTTATTTTACCATTAAGATGATTTAATTGGTAAATAGGTAAGCCAAAAGGAATATGTTTATCTTACATATTGTTAGATTGTCTTACAATATTAATTCTAATGAAATATTGTATGTATATGGAATGTTCATTAGAAGAATCAAACATTTGTTACATTGTTTGATTCAAGATAACTATATCTTCTTTTCTTCCAAAATTTATCAAGGTTAGAAAATTGAGTATTGATTGGATATACTTAATAAACTCAAACCTAGAAGATTAATAAGACACCATTTTAGTATGGAATGTGATGAATCACATTGAGTCTTATATTGAAGTTTTGAATTGTTAAAACTACTTATGGAGTAGGTTATTAACGAACAAGATTTATGAACTGTCAATGTGTTTTGTAATATCCCAAAAGAAAACAATTTGGTGTTGTTCTACTTGCTGAAGTATTTGTAGATAGTCTTTAAATTACAAAAGCAAGTGGGAGTTTTGTTTAGATCTTGAAGAGATTAAATTACAATTACAAAACACATAATCTTCTAAAATACACTAGTGAATATCATGATGAGGTCAAATATGATATACCTCAAAATGATGGAATTCTCATTCATAGATCCGCAAGGATATCTCAGATATTTGATATGATGAGAAATATGAATTACAGGATCATGGTAAACCTGTTAATCATAATGATATATTACCTAATATTGAATTGTGGTAAATTATTCATACTATGAATGTTAAGATCTTTGTCCAAAGAGATAATCAACTTTGTAAACTTGGTTTATCTTAATAAAGATGAGTTTCTTCAAAGGAAGGAAAACCTAGCGGTTTAAATTCTTTGTGTAGAAATCATATGGACAAAATTGTACATGTGTTTAATGCATGGCTTGTGACAAGATTATTAATCACACTTAAGCGATTAAGCGTGATTGAATATTCTTTCCTTGGCACATTAAATATATAATGATTATGATTGTCATACTTAATTTCATTTATATGAAATCGACAATGAATATCAAAACTCTTTGTTGTGTGATTACTTTTGCGAGGACGATAAGTAATACAAAGGAGTTTTATGAATTCACATAATCTTTGAAATGTACAAAAGGCAAGAATCCATTAATGGATATATGCATGCATCTAGGAGATGATTCTTATGTTTAACTATTAAATCAAAGTTTGGTTTAAAAATTAAAATAAGATAATTTCTAAGTATTCACGAAAGCTAGTGGGAGTATTATGTTTATTTTCTTTAAAATCTTATATGATGTGGGTAGTAACATTCCATCTAAGATAAAATGTTAAGTTCGGTTTGGAATGGAACTTCACTTGAAAGATTTAGAAAATAAGACATACAACCTTGGAAAATATGTTTATAAACATGTGCGGTAAATAAATGAGTCTAAAAGAACATGATATATCATTTGTAAAATGGATATGTAGAACATGAATAAAATCTTAGTTTGACACAAGGATTTTCATGAACATCATGTGATTGTTGTATCATGCTTGAAGGCAAGATGATTTGACAACATTGATATCTAATGAAGTTATTAGAATGAATATTCTAATAGAATATGTTTGAATCTAGAATTACATTCCTCAGCCTGGATTTGCTCTCAAAATTCTATAGATGAGCAATACAGCAATTGTGCGTAATTGTCATAGCCAACAAACTTGAAAGTTTGGAAGGCATCAAACATTACACTGTAGATATTGAAGTTTACGAAATTTTTAAAGAGCATATTGTTGTTTGTATACAATGATCTTTGGTATAATTGAGATGACACTCAATACTAGTCATGGGAGGATTTCATCCTTGTAAATGGCCATGTGAACTAGTTGTGCTCAACCAAGAGCATAGTTGCATTATACAATAAAGAATTAGAATGCTTTAAACTTTAAAATTGTTTGAAAGTTTGATTGTCATAAATTGGTGGTTGAGGATGTCACACACTTTATGAAATATTATGTGGCAATATCAAAATATTTTTGAATGCACACATACAAGAACTTCACTAGTTGAATTCTTGAAATAAGTATTCTCAAAATTCCAATAGATCAAAGTTAGTTGAAATTATGCCTTGTCAACAAGTATGAGTGTCATTACTTGAGGCATAATTCATTAACAAATATTGTCATGCATTGATCTATTTAGTATTTGGATTAGGGATGTTTTGAACAAATATTATTTAAATGAAATAAAATATTGGTTATGTTTATTTTCATTTTCTTAATATTATATCCTATATTTGCATGTTTAATCCGTGAATAACTTATGTTATTCTAAATAGTCCGTTGTCGATTAATGATGTGGGAATGTCATTGAATTAAGACAAATCGAGTTTTGGTAGAATATACTTTAAAGTATATTGATGCGTGGGACATACCAGATTCACATGATATTCAATGAATTGAATATAGGACTCATCCCAACTTTACATGATGATACTTTATGGATCTTTGTCATTAAGTATATCATGAAGTGTTTATCCTCAGACTTGAGATACCAGATAACTGATATGAATGTAGTGCATTTGTGTAAGATAGTCTAACGCTATCCGTAACTGGTAGTTATAAGGGCTATTTTCGGAAGTGTTGCAAAGTTCATGAGTTATGTTTGTAGTCAAGAGAATTTGTTCCTTTGAATTTGTTTCAAAGTATAATACTATATTTGGGCCCCTCGTAGGGTTGACAAGATGTTTGTATGGCCATACCCAAGATCTATCTGGAATACGTTCAGATGATTTGGTAATCTTGTTCAATCGAAATACAACGAGAAACAGAATATTAACTTATGAAATGACTTGATCCATATTCATAGTTAATGTAGTATTAGTAACAAAGGATAAGTAAAATGATGAATCATTAAATGGTTTTTCCAGAGACCATACTCGATTCGATCCGGGGCA
>CM040238.1:283409792-283443672 GCA_022545495.1 Chrysanthemum lavandulifolium
TATTTCTTTTTTATGTCTGGAGCATTGAGACGTTTCTTAAAAATGTTTTTAATGTTTCTCGAAAATAGTGTTTGCTTTTTATGTGAGACATTTTAAAAAGAACTTTTATTTCGCATGCGTGAGCGTTTGAAAAAAAAAAAAGTATTTTATGTAAGATGTTTCTCGAAAATAGTGTTTACTTATACTTGAAAATAGCTTTTAAATCTTTAAATTTTATTAGGATCATTTTTAGATATGAAGGTCATGTTATGCATCTGTGTTTTGCTTATGTACAAACGTTTCAACCAATTGAGCTACGAGTATGAATGATTGGCCAAAAAGTTGAAGTCTACCATAATTGGACTTGGGTCTTCGCAGCAACGACAGCAAGTGCTAGTTATAAATGTTTGTTTTGCATAGACTTCATAGGGCTGTGTATCATTTTCGAAAATTCTTTTAGTTAAGTAACAATTAGAACAACCACTAAAAAAAAAGGTGCAATTGTAGGAGCTTTGGCTCGAACCTTAGACCTATTGAATTGACATAAGGCACTTAGCCAACTCCCCTACAAGCACACACATTCGTATTTTAGCCTAAAAAAGCAGAAATAACCAAAAAGCAAGATAACTTCTACTAGATCACTTGACATGTTAAAATCTATACTCGTGTCAAGAAATATACATCATTGATTACTTGCAATCTTGTATTTGTAAAACTAACATTTGATCATTTATACGTAAAGTAACTACTTTTAGTGTCTATAATTTTTATATTATCAACCTAAAAGCTGTTTTATGACTACATTTATAACACATTCCCTAAGGATATCATTAACTCTATGATTCTAGCGAGGACAAGTTGGGCCCTCGTATTTTCGGAGTCAAAGATAGCAAATGGGGCTCACCACACTTTTGTTGAGGACGTGTCCTGGCTAAAAATTTACATAATTAATTAATCGCTTAATTATTTATGTTAATTACTACTTTTTGGCGAAGACAAGTCATCGGGCTAAAAGTCTAACCAGCTATTTCTCTTTATAATGTTCGAGTGTTGTGTAACGGTTATAAAAAAAATATTTCTCTATATAATTTATGACTATTGTGTAACGGTCATATAAACCAATTTTTATTTATAATATCCTACCGTTGTATAACGGTCATAAAACCTAAATTTCTCTATATAATGTCTTTCTCTAACTTATTCTTTCTCACTCACATTTTTTTATCTCCCTCCACGTTATCTCAATCTCACACTATTATACTTTTGTGTTTTACATGGTATTTGTTTCTATTTATTGATGTTATAGCTTCATCAACATACTAGTTGAGATCATTATGTACACAACTTATCTCCGGTTCAAGCTTTACATTTTTATTCCAATTAACATCCGGAAGCATAAATCTTTCTTAAGAAAGATTATACATCCTCGGCTCAGAAAGTTTCTAAAGAAGTTGGTGAAGCATTAATTAGTGGTTTGTGTTTCCTTGTATGGATGGCGCCCGCTCGACAATTTATCCTTGCATCGACCGTTGCTAAAAAAGGGCGACCAAGAATAATGGTCGGTTGATTGTCCTTGGATGATGGTTCGGTGTCCATCACAAGGAAATCTACTGGATAGTAAAAATCTTCAACTTTGACAATTACATCCCCGAATATAGTGGCATTGTTCTAGTTCAAGAAAAGAATTATATCAAGAAAGAATCTGCTATTGTATGAGGATCACGTAGTTCAAGTGATCAGCCCGAGACTTTGCCACTCAAGCAGTCGAGACATCGGGTTGTCCATCTGCATACCTCGGTTCAGCATCATCTGCTTCTTAAGTTGCTCCTCGGCCTTTTGATCTTCTTCAGTATACCTTGTGGTGCTATTCTCGTTCTAGAAAAAACGAGCTATTGGATTGTTAAGATAAAGTTTGGATGTAACTATGTTAGCTAGCATAAATATAATTGTAGATTCATAAAAAGATCTTGAATATACATCCACATGTCAGGGCCCTCAAATACTAGTTACGCGTAGAAGTGCAAATCTCGACCCACTTATATCCATATGACTACATGTGTGGATTTCGGATGGCATCCGAAAAAGTATTCAAATGCATAAAACCATCTAAACCATCATATTAAAAAGCTAAGGATATCATTATCAGTAACGATATCATACACATTTCATTTACAGCTCAAAAAGATTTGCTTGTGGGTCAGTCCAACCCGAGCTGGCCTGTTAGACTAGTACTAAAAAGTAATCTGTTACTCGCTTTGACCCGTTCCCCACCCCATCTGACCCGCAGATTTTGCCACCCCCTGTTAGGCTTCTCAGTTACCCCCAAAATAAAACTCAGAAATGAAAAGAAGATTGACAGGCAAGTCCGACACATCCCCTTTTGACCCGTATTGAAAACTGTGCAACTTTGCTGTTACTTAAACCCAAAACCCACCCATTTTGCGACTCTAACGTACATGCAAGTACCCGTAACCATGTAAGGATGCCACTAGTACTCTAGAAAACAACATACGAACAAGTGAAAATTTATATATGACTCACAGGTTGTAAATGTATTTACAGTTCTAACTTGATCCTTTCTGACCATCTGAATATTTTAGAATAAACTCGGTCTTCTCCCAGATCGTTTCCCATGGCTCCTGCTGCTACTCTAATTATATCTTCTATTAACGCAAAATTTCCCATTATATCAACATGGTTTCCACTTTGTGTTCCTCTTCCTTCTAACAACGTTAGAGGAGGGGCGTGATTGTATTCTCTTACATACGTTTTAATCCCCGAAGGATTAAATCGTGTTTTTCCCCTCCAGCCTTTTGCACACATGTAACCTGCACTTAAAACAGGAACTGTTTCATCTCCATCAACGGAATACACACCGGCTCTTAAACAACCTTGGTCGTTTCTCCCTCTGCTGAGGTGTCAATCCGAATGGAATATAGCAGTCAGCTGCTGGACTGGACTTGTAAACGTATGATCTTTCGGTGGGTAAACCAACTCCATACATAGAAAAGATTTCCATATCTGGGGCGTTTGGTAATCTGAAAAGACATCAAAGAAAATATAAATCAGTTTATCCAAAAAAAATCGAATACTGCTAGTACGTTTACTCGAACTAGAAATACACGTTTTGACCCATTTTGACCTGTTACCCAAATGACCCGAAACAGCATAGATGCAAATGTAATGTCTAACCTCGTTTCTAAGGGATTTGACCAGTACTTGTAATGTTTGTACTTTTTATCATCTAAATTATCAGCTATTCCATAAGAATAATGAGCACCACCGCGCTTCATCATCCTTGGAGCCACAAATTGCAGAAGTTCCAAAACAGAATCAACAGTAAAAGCTTTATAATCTGCAACAGCTTTGATACCCACGATTCCCATTTCATGGTATTCATTCCATACATCCCGACATGATCTGTTTGCAAAGCTATTACCTTTCACAGCACCCTACATCTCAAAAGTTCTTAACATGAGAACCGAAGTGCACGAGAAACGCTAAAAAGCTAATCTACTATCAACAAGATTACCTTAAAGTCCACCCTTTCAACTTTTGATGAGTGTAGTTCAGCAACATCTTTCCCAAAGGATATTATTCTCCGTAATGAAGACCATCAAAACCCGCACCATTATCATCTGCTGCTTCTGTATCATTCTTATTTACTTTCTTAGCAACACAAGCATGGTCTGCTTCAGGGCCCAATCGAGTGTACCCCAGATAGTGTGTCCCCACCTTTTGGTATTAACGACATTGTTGAATCCCATGTGCGAGTCATCCTCATTGCATGTTGTAAGGTTTGGAAACCAAATATATCCAAATCAAGAACACCAGGTGCAACAGCCCTGCATAAAGCGCATGGAATTATTTAAGGAACTATGACCAGCATATCTACATTTAGAACTTGTATATTAAACAGTTTATGGGGTGTTTGGCTATGCGTTTTGGAAGAGGGTGTGTCATATTTCATAATTGAACAAGATAATGATCTGTAATAGTACAGGTCATGGAAGATAGCGTTTGGATGTACTTCTACAGTTTAAAGTTGTAAACTCGCAGTAAAGTTATCACATGTGTCCCATAATAAGAAAATGGGCGTAAAAGTCTACCAACTTACATTTAAACGAGTAAATAGACCAGTTTAATTTACCCTTAGAAATTCAGATTTGTGGCTGCCACTATGAACCAATATTAAAAACTGCGTATTTGACCCTTGAATAATAACCATATCATAATAAGTGCCACATCAAGTCGCAATAACTAGCATCAAAATGCAAATCCAAACACCTCTTATGTAATATATTGAGTGTAAAATTTCTATCCATACAACAAGTACCGATCAAAACAGTATAACAATACCTTGCAACAGCAATATCCTTCGCTTCAGCAGAAAAAAGCCCTGCAACTATTTTAGGAAGCCCCAAAAAAGGTCCACCTATATTCGCCACAGCCTTTACATGCTTAGCGCACCAATCTGATCCACCTCCACCACCCACTGGAGCTGGTGCGACCCATTTCATAAAATGCAAAAATACTGAACGCCCATAGAATGTGGAATTACAACAACCTTTTCACCGCTTGAGGCTACCATGAGTTCTATATTGCTCTTCATTCGCTTAAAGTTTGATCACGTACCTAGTTATCATAATTTGCGAATCATCAAAAGTTCTAAAAAGTAAGTTCCTCCAATTTGTGACTTTGAGCATACTCGGTATTTTGAAATGAGAGCCTCAATCATAAGCAGCCATATACATGTTTTCTCCTCATATCCAATGTGGGCCAAATTGGCAATTAGAACTGCCCATACAAAATAGCCTGCAGCAAAGTAATCAGCTGCCACTAGTCCAGATACAGGCCTCACCCTTATACCAGGAGGATCCAGCCCGGTTTCATTATCTAGCGACATATGCTCGATCCAGCACAAGGGCCTACGTATAACAAAAAGCTTAGATTATAGAATGGAAATGTTGAGTGCAACTTCAAAAGTACAGAAACCGATAGTCCCATTGCCTTGCATTTTCTTGTACAGTGACATCAAGCTAATTACGGTGGAAACGCGCACTGGTGTAGATTTAACATATTTGTTGACTAAATGCCACCAAAATATACTACTAGTATTAAGCTTAATGAATACATATACTATATAGGCAATGATATCAAAGCATCGAAGTACATGCATGTTCACTTTCCAAAACCAACAGTCCAACCTTTATTGAGACAAGTTTCCTAGTGGTCCAAAGTACTAAAAAAGTTTCTATCTCAGATCAGGGGTGCTTGTATTTGTACGTTTAAAGCTATTATGTGATACCACATAATCAGCTGCATTTAAGGCTATGCACAAGATACTGTTTTCCATACTTTTGACGTTGTTGGGTGTTTGGTAAATCCTAATTATTTAGCAAAGCAACATGTAAAAGGTGAATACTGCATACGCAACTTTAGTACCATTACATGATCATCACATAAAAGTACTTTCCAAAGGCTTCTACTTATAAAAGCAAGTACGTTAAAAGGGGTGTTTGGTATCACATTCTAAGATAGGCTGTGTTTGACAACAAACTTTTTGGACCGTTTAGTATTCAGAGTATAACGCTTGTTTGGCAACAAGTTGTTAGCTTTGGATTTTGTTTTATAACCAAACGCTTTTATAAAACAAACACCTACTTGTAGTTACTACAAATGTCACCAAACATAGCCATATACTACACAACTCGATAACGCAATAATAAAACATCAATCAAAACTTGATATACCTTTTATACACTTCACCAAAAGTACCACCCCAAAGGCGTTTCCTAAACAAGCCATCCATACAAGGATGCCCTTCCCACAACTCAAGCCCACCCGTGACAATCCCGGGCACAAACACAACCGGATGTTTCGCTTTTAATCCCTTTTTATGCAACTTTACACCTGGCGGATCCAGCGTGGGTCCCGTAAACGCTTGAGTAACGTATTGCGGGAACGACGCTGGCATCGCGTTATATAAAAACAACAAAAACCACCAAGTTGAACATATAAACCCTATCGTCCAACAACATCCGTTTATACATGATCTCTTAGTCCTATCATTTTTTAGTTTCTTAATTTTGCTTTTATCATCATTAGTGTTTTAGTTTTGTTTTATTTTCGCTCACGTGAGATTGCGGCTGCTGGCTGAAAGGTGCGGGATCACCGCCTTTCCGCCGCCGAGCAGCCAGCATGTTAGGTGGTGTTTGTTTTTAAAAATTACTTTTTATGTTTTGTAGCGTAGACGTTTCGAAAAAGTACTAGTACTTTTTAATGCCTGCAGACACAAAGATGTTTCGAAAATAGTGTAGTTTTTTCTTTATGTCTGTGGTCATGCAGACGTTTTTGAAAAGAACTTTTTATGTCTGCAGTCATTTGGACGTTTTTAAAACGTCTTTTATGTCTGCATACGAAAGATCTTTCTTGAAAATAGTGTTTGCTTATTATCTGCAGGCGCGCAGACGTTTATGTTAGAAAGTGTGTTTTTTAGATATCAGACAAAAATGACTTTTTTCCTCCTCGGTTTCGCTTACTCATAAAAATGTCTTATAAAAAATCATTAGAAAAAAACATTTGAAAAAACAAACGACACCTGGTATTAGTGGTTAAGGATGGTGTGTGTGTATGTTTAGTGTGTGAGAGAGAAAGTGATGATCGGAGGTGGAATATAATATATATCACCGCCAAAAATGATGATGAAGGAGGAACTGAGGAAGGTACGAGGGAAGAGTGTCTATGTTGGATCTCACGTGGGCCCGGTTTGTCAAAAGTTAGTATTGATATTTTTTTGAACATAAAATGTTGTTTTTGATTGACAAAATGAATCCCTGCACTTTTACTTTCAGAAAATTCACTAGATAGCCCAAAAAGTTGAAGGGTGGTAATACAACATTTAGCAAAAACAATTAACTTTCCACAATAGAAAATGGCGATTTGGACTCCATTTACATGACTGGACGGCTTGTATTTTATTAATAACATATGTGATACATGTTAAGGCTACCCCCAATAATAACCTTTAGCGACCCTTATTTTTCCTGTCACATCAGTTTTCTCTCTCATACGACCTACACACAACCCTTTAGGCACAATAAGTCAACATACACTACAAAAAACATACCACACAAAAATAACTTCTAAATAATAAAATACACACAACACACATACAAAATAAACACTTAACCCTCATCTCAAATGGGTTGTCACCTCAACCCACATCCCTTCAATCTCCTCCAACCCTTATCTCCACAACAATGCCAACCCTCTACAACCTCCTTCCAACCCAATAGGTTGAGGTATTATTGTGGGTAGCCTAAAATTTTAGTGGAGTCGGTCATGTCACCTTGGTTTATTTTGAAAAGTTGATTTCTTTATTATTATTAAAACATAGCTCACTTAAATATAAGTAGAGCAGATGAATGACGCGATGCATGCAAGTCTTTGTGACTAATTTTTTTTGAGAATAAATGATATTTTGTTTTGGACTGCTGAATTTCAAATTTATAATATAGAAGCTTAATTAGATTGTACATTGTAGTTAAATAGTTGTGTATTTTGATGAATCGTGTTTTAATACTATTAATTGTATGTGTTAAATAGTATTTTTTAGTTTTATTTGTGTCTAAAATACTTGTAAATTATACTTATTTACTTGTATTTGCTTATAAATCTAATTTTAGTTTATTCATGTAGAAGCTTAATTATATTGTACTTTGTGGTAAAAAGTTGTATTTTGGATGAATAAGTGTTTTTAATTGTGTATTAATTGTATTATATAAGTAATGTGTTTCGTTTTATGTGCTTTAAATAATTGTAAATAAAGCTTATAAGATAGTATTTGTTTAAAATTCTACTTATGATAATCTTAAATAATAAATAAGAGGAAAGTGTCTTCCTCCATTATAAGTAGATAGATATACTCCACAACATGCTCACATACAAAAAATATAAAGAAAAAATTTGTTTCGTGAACTCGGACTTTTGACTTGCTATGATCCTTTTCAAAAATCACAATTTAGGTAATTTATTAATTTTTTTTTTCTAACCGAAAAAGTTGAGATCAAACTAATGACCTATTTCACAAAACTCTTCATATAAGAACATTTTCATCAAGGGAACAAATGCTCGAAAAACGACCTACAACTTTTCGTCAATAAGGTTTAAACTTAAGAACTCTACTAGAGAATCTTAAACCCTCACACTAGGCTATCATGATATTTCGACCACAGTGATTTTGAAAAATACGAGGAGAATGTTGATGTCAACACAAACACTGTAAATATTAGTATATCAAACGAGCTTGAATACACTATTGTAGAAACAACGCCAATAAAGACGCAGTTAAGGCCTTAAGGGCATTACTTATTAGTGTTTATAGTCTAAATTAAAAGTTCTAGCTTATCAAGCTTTAAACCTTGCCTCCTTTTAGGACATTTAGTTAATTATGTGAACTCTTTATGATCTGTTAAGATTTTTCCAGATTTGCTAATCTTTGTGAGAAATGATTTGAAGACCTAATTATATCTCTAAAAGATGTCACGCAAATTTAGGCATGAATTTAAGTATATTTTTTAGGCTTCTCAATCACTACTCAATCTTTATTTATGACACTCTATAAAGAAACAAATGAAGTAGTTAGGTAGAATACACTACAACGATATATGTCATCAACTACTAACATTATTAAAAAAGCTAAGGGAATTTTCAAATATTAGTCGTGGACAGGCATTAGCATAGGTCCAAGATGTGCTGTCATTATTTTATTGTAAGATTAATGAATCTAACTATCTAACAATAACAAATAGTCCATCATCCGCTGTTCTAATGTATTTCACAAAAGATGTAGATTGACTGAAATATTTTTGACTTTCAATTCTTTTAGCACCAACCATTAGTGTTACAACACGTTTGAGAGAATCATAAAAAATTGTTATTTAGTTGCCACTTTAGATTTAAAATATAGGATTCATTGTCAAATATTGTGAGGTCTTTTCATTCTACAAAATAGTCTAGTTTCAGCTGAGGATTTTCTAACTTGTGATTTAAGCGTAAATTAAGACACAAAAATGTAAGTATTCGAAACCTCACAAAAATACATAAAAGTATACTTTTGTGAGGATTCGTAAGTCTTTTTTCATTGGTCCCATAGTACTTTTTGTGTGCTTAACTTATGCTCTTACGTCACGAGTTAGAAAAACCCTTCAACAAAAGGTGGTGGACCTTTTATTTTGTTGTGTGTTGCACTCGTCTTTTACTTTTATAAAATAATAATTTTCATTTTTTTTTCTAATATAATGTTTAGAATTCATTTTTCTTATAAAAACAAATATACAATAATATAATATTAGTTTTCTCATCGCTTCTTTCAAAACCAATCTCAATCCAAATCTTATTCCTATCTCACCTACACACCAAATGCACCCTTAATTTCTACAAATTTTAAGATTGACACTTTATAAAGGGTTAATAGGAAAGAGATCCCATGGTAAGAAAAACTGGTGTGTTTGCAAAAAGTAGTTGTAAGCTATGAAACATAACATAAAATTCATAAGTTGTATCTTTTTTCAATAAAATATTGGTAAATTAGTTGTTAATCTGTAATTATAAAATGTAAAATGATATAAAAGACATATTTATAGTTGTAAACAAATGTAAAAAAATTAAAATAGTAAACTCATTTTATTAATAATAATTGTAGCCCTTAAACGGAACATGCTTGTAACAATTATTGACGATACATTCTACATTGATGTAGCAATATCATTACAGATTTGTTTAATCCCATTAGATGTTCATTGAGAGAGATTTTCAATTTTCATGGCCACAAATCGTGAAGTTTATCAGATGTCATGTAATTTGGATATTGTTCGATCGTTGTAAATATAATATTTTCTTCATTACTATTATGAATTATGCAAAATAACATCAATTTGAGTTTGCACACTAAACTAAACATTCTACCAAGTATTTTTCGCCGTTTCTTTAAAATTCCAAATGACATTTCAATAAATATCATTGTGGTTAATTATATCGAATAACAAATATGTAAATTGTCGTTTTAGCATAATGTTACAACATATCTAATATTCATTATCATTATTGGTCTTACTATTGTTACTATTATAAAAACTTTATTTGCATGCATAAATCTCAATAATCATGTCAGTAATTTATAGTTTTAACAACTTCAAAATATTTTAAAAACTTTATGAATTAACTTTTCATTCAGGAGCTACTTGTTAAAAAAAAAAAACTTGAAGTTGATGTATTCAAACGAAGCTACTTATTTTATAAGATATTATTTTGAACAAAAGCTAACATCTAAAAAAAGTTTCTAAAGAGCTTCTATCAAAACAGACCTTATAAAAAGATTTATAGTCACACATGTTAAATAAGAGATAAATTTAAAATATATATATATCTACTTTTATAGATAAGATCCGAAATATGTAGTTATGATTTTTCTCACCTATTTTATTTTAATTTTCTTCTTGATCATAAGTGAGAGTTAGTATACACATAACTCTTAAAGTGATTTAGTATACACATAACTCCAAAAGTGATTTCAATACCCTTTAACCTTTTACAAATGTTGACTTTTTTTGTTGGTGCTAAAGTTGAGGGTCCACGTGTAAATACGCAGTTGTCTTGTTGACATTATTTACGGTTGCGTTACGTAACTTGTCTAAATTTAGTACAGTACTTTTGTCAAAAATCTATATATAGACAAAAAGAAGTTAAAAAGAAAATGTATTAGTAGCATGTAGGTTTTTTATGCATTACCATTGTGATTTTTTTCCTACCAAGAAAACAAGATAAATGAGATTAAATTCAACCTTATAACAACACAACATACGAAATGAAACCTAACATTACCAAACTTGTACTACTAGTCATCCAAAATTTAGCAAAACTTGTACTATAGCTTAATGAGAAAGAGAAATTAGCAGTCGAATAATGCTTCGTAAATCATTTTTTTTTTTCATATCACAATATCTGATCAAAAGCGAATGAGTGAGGTCCTGACAAATTTCGATTTACACACGCGTGTACTATTATGGAAAGTAAAAAACCTAACACATATTCATTGAGCATTGCACACGCGTGTCTATAGGTTTGAACCCGATCTCGGATAAGCAAGTCTAATTTTACTTGAGGCAAAATTGTCCGAAGTGGTTTCATACTTCCAATATCCAGCCAGAACAATCTTGTTATATACTCGTAGTTCGATTTTTCAGTATCAGTGATTAAGTGCTTATTGATATGTAATTAGTAATGTGATATAGCAATCATGCACAACACAAAAGTTTATGAAAATCCCTCTGATAATTTTAGTAAGAAGTAAAAATATAACTTCGGTTTCTAATGGGCTAGTAGGACAATATAACCGGATTAGTACTTTTGGGCTCAAGCAGTCTAATAAAATTGGGCCAGGTTCAAGCCCAAAAGGCCAAAACGTATAAACCACATATTAGTGATAAATTCATAAATAAAAGGTGTTCATTAGTTCGGTTATCGATTGTTTGGGTATTAGGTTCGGTTAATTCGGTTGAATATTTTTTCTGGGTAATAAAAAACCGAACAAAAAACCTAATTTGAATTCGGTTCGGTTTCTGATTGACCCGAATGACCCGTATTACATAATTTATATTTATTTTTTTCATTTAATTATTTAGATTTTTAGCACAAAAAAAAATTTAAGCTTAAAAAATGTTACAATATATTTATACTAGGAAATGCTTTTAATGTTTTTTTCCGTATATAAATATATAAAAAATATATATATTTATGTACATTCGGTTTTCAGTTCGGTTCGGTTTTCATTTAACCAAAGCCATATTAAAATCGAAAACAAAATATTTAATTCGGTTAGGTTTGATTTTGACAAATTCCATTCAGTTCGGTTTTTGATCCTGTGAATATTACCCGACTTGTGAACACCTAACATTTTACAACAACACTTTAAGCACTGTTATTTTTTTAACTAATCAAAACTCCTAACATTTTACAGTAACTCTTTAAGCACTAGAGTAAAGTTTCCTACAAGCCCATCAGTTTTTACTTTTTACCATATACAACAAGACTACTATATATATATTTTTTTACCATGTTTAACATATATACTCATAAAAACCATATATTGTTTTTTACATAGTATATGATATTGACATTTAACAGGTTTTTATTGTTGAAGAGGGAATCTATTTAATGGCGGAAATTAAGGGAAACAATAAAAGTGCCTCACCACCAACACATAGAAACAAATATATTTTTTCTTCTTCTTCTTCTTCTTATTATTAGCACCCCACTCACTTATGATCATCCTTCCTTCATTCATTCTTCTCAATTTTCAACAAATAAAACAAGCTCCTTAGACTTAATGAAATGTTAACTTGTGTACCAAGGTCTAAGCAAAGTACTAATGATCACGACGAATCGAAACGTAACGATGATCATGGCACGACGAATAAAAAGCCTATCAAAAGAATCGGCTCCCAGGTACGTACTTGTTTTAACGAATTATGTCACTGACATAATTCAACATGTGTATGTACTATTAGACATATGTACTGCATAAGATTATGCAATACATATGCCTAATATAAGTTTGTGTTTAAATATTTACGATATATTTTATTAGTTTTTAGTTTGTTACTAATATTTTTCTAACGCAAAAAATACTAGTTTCTGACATAATTCAGCATGTGTACGTATTATTAGACATATGTACTGCATAGGATTATGCAGTACATATGTCTAATATAAGTTTTGAATATATATGTTTGATGTTTCAATATTTATGATGTATTTTATTAGTTGTTAGTTTGTTACTAGTATTTTTCTAACGCGAAAAATACTAGTTTCTGACTTATTTATTTTCATTTAGGTTAAGGAAATGGCGCGAAAAGCGTCAGGAGCTTATCGTAGTTGCGCGCCATGTACACCAGCAACTACGATAACTCCACAACAACGTTTACAAAAAACTAACAAAGACACGGAGTCCGAGTCTCCTATGTCGGTATCCGAGAAATTTAGGTGGTCATATAGGCGTTCCGGGAGTAAAAACTCGAGCTCAGGGAGAGTTTGGGGCAAGGAAATGGAAGCGGTTAAAAGGAATATCCGTGGGAAGTGATGTGGCGGTGACGGAGATGTTATCGGCCTCGGCTAGTGGCCGAAAATTTGACCCGATAGTATTGATGGAAGAGGTTGAGCCCAAAGAGTGGGTTGCTCAAGTTGAACCGGGGGTTTTGATTACTTTTATTTCGTTACCGACCGGTGGTAATGATCTTAAACAAATCCGGTTCAGGTAACTAATTTTAACAGTCTATGTTAAACTTTATTACTACTTTTTTCCATCCTTTAGGTAAAGTTATGACATGTTGCATGCAAGAAAATATTACAGTTTGTTTGCATCATTGCATGTTAGTTTTAAGCAATACTAAAGTGTACAAATCCACTCTGTGCCTCGCCTAGACGGGATTGAGTATTGTTGTTGTTTATACAAATTCAAAAGAAACTAAACGCTAAAAGGTAAACGGTAAATGGTAAAAAAAATGATAGTCTTCTTCTGGTGTCTCAAAGCCGTCCATAATAAAATCCGGTTCAGGTAATTATTTTTAACAGTCCTTTGTTTAACTTTGTTACTACTTTTTATGACCATGTTGCATGCAAGAAAGTTTAATTACAGTTTGTTTGAATCATTTGCACGATAGTTTTAAGCAGTAATAGTTAGCAGTAGTTTCAAACAACATGTGTATTGATTAGCGTTTATACATTAATCCACCTTGTTCTCGCACTTCGTTTACTTCGTTTAAACGGGATTGAGTATTGTTGTTGTTGTTACCTATACAAGTCCAAAAGAAACTAAACGCTCGTTGCTAAGCAAATACTAGTATTACATTATACACGCTAAAAGGTAAACGTTCTTCTGGTGTCTCTAAGCAGTCCATAATAAAATCGATAGACGAAACAGCCAATAGTAGTCGGTTCTCGTCTATCGATAGATACAAGGTTGCCTGAAGTTGTATATCCAAAAGTTCTGTTGCCAAAGCTCAACAATGCAAATAGAGAAAGTTCTCATAAATTATACTTATTTTTTATTTTATTAGCATTTTTGTTTGATTTTATTCTCAACAATGCAAATAGAGAAAGTTCTCATAAATTATACTTATTTCTTATTTTATTAGCATTTTTGTTTCATTTTATTCTACTTTTGGTGCTATAACTAATTTTCTACGTTAGTGTAATTGAATAATAACCATATGAATGTTCATATACTAAATGGTAACTTAAAATAGAAGACACAAAATTCATGAAGTCAACATATGATGGCAGTGATAGAGGCAAAATGTGGTCCATCATTTAGTGTTTTTTTTTGTATGTAGCAAAGCATTTAAAACTTTTAGTACAATTTTATATAATGACATAACTTTTGTCTATAAAAAGTTGGCAATATATATTGATTTTCTAACAACCACATTATGGCAGTAATTACATTTTTAAGACTTATGCTTCATTATGCAACTTTTTTGGCCTGTAACTAAGATAAAGATCTACACAATATTTACTTATAAGTCATGTAAACAAGATAAAGATTTAAATGTAAACTCATTTAAAGATTTAAATGTACTAATCAGGGGTGAGCATCGGTCCGGGACCGGATCGGACCGAACCGGGACTAACAAAACCGAATACCGAATTAAGATAAAAATCGGGACCGTGACCGAGACCGAATGTGGTCGGTCCGGTTCGGTCCGGTCCAAATAGGCAAGATTTTCGGTTTTTTGTTCGGACCGGACCGAGATCGAAATAAGGTAAAAATCAGGATCAAGACCGGACTGCCGATCCTTCGATTAAATTGCAAAAATCGTCCTTGTAGTATGTTCAAATTGCATATACTGTCTTTACTTTTTCGAAAGTGAAGGCATCGTCCGTGTGAGAAACATTTGGTACGGATTCCGTCTATGTCTCAAAGTGAACGGACTAAAATGCCTAAACTTCAGTGAGACAATGTCTTTCACTTTGAGGCATTTTAGTCATTTCACTTTGCCACATGAACGACACTTGCACTTTCGAAAAAGTAAAGACCCTACTTGCAATATGGATATACCACAAGGACGATTTTTGCAATTTACCCTTTTTCTAGCTAAGCCAATAGATTATTCACAAAATTAGTTGGTACATTATATTGAATAGTTAAGATTAGGCCATAACTATTTTAGCTCCTTGTTAGCAAAGACGTGGATAAGATGAACACATATTTAAATGTTATTGAGTTGTAAGAGTGACAATGAGTCAATGACTAAAGTATATGCACATTTTTAATCCCTTTGAAAGATAGATATTCTAAAATACTCTATACTAGGTATACCTAACCATTTATATAAAGAGCTATAATCACTACTCAAGTTTGTTAATAGTATGGAAAATAACTTTTTGTATTATCCTTTGAGAATATTCGAGCTAATGCCCAATTATAATGTCTCCATGTACCTTTTAGTCAATATTGAGGTTCTAAAGCTGTTTGAATAGTAGGTTTTAAAACAATAACAACAACAATACTAACTTATGTCACATAAAGCTATGAAAGAGATAGATGTAGACAATCAAACTCATACATAAGCCCTCCGATAAGTGTATGTGTAAGTGCAGAATACGGCGTGTATTGTAGGTTTAAAAAGGACATTAGGGAAAAGAAACTGTAGACTTGCTTCTGGTTGGGTTAAAAGACCTTCGATAAGTGTATGTGTAAGTGTAGAACATGATGTGTATTGTAGGTTTAAAAAGGACATTAGGAAGAAGAAAAAAAAAACGTTAGGCTTGCTTCTGGTTGGGTCAAAAGACCTCCGATAAGTGTATGTGTAAGTGTAGAACATGACGTGTATTGTAGGTTTAAAAAGGACACTAGGAAGAAGGAAAAAAAACGTTAGGCTTGCTTCTGGTTGGGTCAAAAGACCTCCGATAAGTGTATGTGTAAGTGTAGAACATGACGTGTATTGCCGGTTTAAAAGGACATTAGGGGGAACTTTAGACTTGCTTTTGGTTGGGTCAAAATGTCTTTTGTGGGGTTGAAAAGTTGCATGCATCATTAGAACATTAAGCATTCTTATGTTCGGTGAAAGGACATGTTGTTCATTACATATTTTAGTGGTCGTTAGATTGAAGATTTGAAGGTTCTTACTAATTATTCGCTTTAAACTGATTTTGAACTTCGTATTTGTTTAGCAGTTGTAATTCGCACGACAATTAGCCTTTTCTAAATCAATCATGAACCATGATCACAGTTTATTTCAATCTGTCTACACCTTGAAAAGGACGAGTCTTTTAGCTAAACTACAAGACTAGTCAAATATGATTTGCGCGCGATTAGTGTTGTATGATGCTGGGGAGTCAAATCTGGACACTGTGCAAAACCTTAGAATTACCCTAATCATATCGTTCACGCCATCATAACATAGGCCCCCGCAGAAGAAACTTTTCAACTTTTGTTAGTGTAAAAGCATAGTGTATCAAGACTTTTCTTTTCACTTGATAATGTAAGTAAGAAGTTTTACATGAATCCTGTTAACCAAAATAACAAACATGTATATAGAACAACGACAATACCCGGTGGCAGACCCAAGGGGTTCACGGAATCCCCATGAATTTTTGCCCGTTGTGCAACTTTTTGTCAAAAGTCCTATTTTTTTGCGAATGAACATGACCCCTAAGTTTTGTGTCACATGTTTTGTCAAGTTAATCTAGTGTATTATCTTACAAGAAATGTGAAACTGGTCACTTATAGACTTGAGTCCGCTCCTGGTCACACTCCTACCCAAGCGTAGATGAAATGTATCGGAAAATAAGGGACTATTTAATGGGGCCATATTTAAACTCTTTGTTTTGTTGGTGAAAGCCTTTATACCAGAATGTTGTTGCCTTGTCAGAAATGGAATCCATCAACTTTTTTAGTACCTTGTCACCTCTTAAGTTTGTCATCTTGTAATGTCAAAGATCACAAAGATGAAAACAAGAAAAATGACTTGATTTGAAGTCCACATTAGATGTAACATGATTTGATACTGTTTGAATTCTAGGACGACATACAAGTGAGTGCATGTTCTACAATAGTATCCGTAAGCCGGACACATTATTGCTCATAGTTGTCTCTTTTAGGCCGTTAAGCTGATCCATCTGTCAAAGTTAGCGTCATGGTTTCATCATTGAAAAGATGAGTTACGAGGATATAACATTATGTTTAGAGATGAATTTTTCGGCCTTGCAAGTAAACAGACAAAAAAATCGTTGCATAGAACTTAAAAGAACATTGTATATTATGTGACGAAAATTTATTCGGTCAAGGGACACAAAAAGTTGCACATATGATTGTGCATATAAAGCAGTTTTGTTCATTGAAAAGATTAACCTAAGTGGAAGAATGCCCTTCTAGTACTAATATTTTAGTATGGCATAAACTACAAGTGACTTTTCATGCCAATAATTTTATGTTATATACTTCGCCATAATTATGTCATATACCTAACATCAAGCGTTTCTTTTTCAGCCGTGAAATGTTTAACAAATGGCAAGCACAAAGATGGTGGCAAGATAACTACGAGAAGGTAATGGAGCTTTACAATGTCAAAAGGTTAAGCCGTCAAGCATTTCCCCTCCCAACAGCCACAAAATCAGAAGATGAACCTGCCCTCGAGTCAAAGGTATGTTACTCGTTACCATATTGTGTGGTATATGGTTTAAAAGTCAATAATACGGTTAATTCTATTATGTAACAGAGCTCAAAAATTGAACCTGTTGAAGACAGTCCTCTAACACCAGCTTTAAGTAAGGAAAGAGTACCTCACACCTTACATGACCAGCAAAGTTCAACCGTAACGACCTCCACCAGTGAAGGTGACTCGTCAGGGCTCACGGTTACCTCAAAAGGATCAAGTATTAGTGGCACAAAAACGGAAACATCATCAATGGATGCCTCTACAAGTGCCACCTCACCAAAAGAGGCAGATCGCGCAGAAGAGGCTTCCATTAGTAATGTGAGTGATGCTGATAATGAATGGGTGGAAGAGGATGAACCCGGTGTTTATATAACGATCAGAGTTCTTCCTGATGGATCGAGGGAACTCAGACGTGTCAGATTCAGGTTAGCAACAATGTAGTGTTTTTCAATAAATGTGACATAATATATGTACATATGTCGTTATGACAGAAACTGATATGCTTATTGTATTGCAGCCGTGAAACTTTTGGAGAGGTGCATGCTAGAATTTGGTGGGAAGAGAACCGAGCAAGGATACACAAGCAGTACTTATGATTAAATAAACACGGGTTATTTGCATAAATACCAAAGTGCTATTTTAATTTGTCATGTTTTAGTCATTGTACCATTTTGTATATTAGGTTTACTAAAACAGGTTTTGTGTCCGGTATGGGTCATTATTTACCAAAACACTTAAAATGGCCCAAACGGGACAAATCATATATTTACGACTCAGATTTACAATAACGGGACATATGAATAAGTAAGTTGGTAGTTTATGCAAATAACCATAGGCGTCTCGAGGCAGAATTTCAGGCAGCTGCAACTACATTATGTGCCTGAATTGCATATATGTTTGCTTTTCTTTTTATGTTCTATTTTTGGTGATTTGGTAGCATTGTAAGAATGTTTCGCAAATTGGTGTAATATAATCGGGTTGGTATAGAAGTGAAATTTTGGTATATGCTGTAATTTAAACAAAGGTAAGTTATAAACTTTTTCTTGAAGTCTTGACCTTGAATCATGAAACGCAAGATAACCTAAAAGTATCGTCTTTGCAATCTTAAACGGTACAACCAATGAATGAAGGAAACTAGAACCATTGTGTATCATTTCCAAATCTCTGTAGTTAATCGAATATATTAATGGCGTTATGGATGGATTTGTAGAGCATTGTTACTTCTTCCTGATGCTACACTGGCAACAAAAGACTGATCTCCATTACTCGTGTAAAAACTTACCACGTGCTTTTAGTCAGGAGCGGATCTATAAGAGGTTTAGGTTATGCAAGTGCATTTCTGAAACTACTCTTCGTAATATTTTGTCGTATAAAAAGAAAAAAGACAAAGTATTTGTATGCTGTAAAACAATATTAGCAAGTTAAAGGAATCATTAGATTGTAATGTACAATTTCCTTTAAATTGATATCACGACAAAAAGAATATAGGGAATAAAAAGGTGTTTGAATCTGATCACGACAAGCGTGTAGCAGTGGTTGCTGGTGGCGATGCAGAGCCAACATATCTAATCAAAACTTCTTGAGGGAGTAGATGATACTTGATATCAAGTTGTTCGAATATGTTCTTCAGCTCCAACACGAGGTTTGATTTTCTGTCACTTTTCTCGTCGTGGTTCTGAAAGTTGATTGTATGTGTAACGTAGAGGCTCATTTTCATCTTGTTCACGTCTTCGATCTCCCTAACTCTAACACTATGTTTCGGACTCCATAGCTGTGGTTTGCTCTCTATGTACCTGATAAATCAAATGGCAAAATTTACATTAAGAACATTACTCAAAACCTAACCTCGAGATCATATTGCACATGAAAGTGTTTGCTATTGCTTATTCTAACCACTTATGTTTAATAGGCACAACTTGTAACTTATTTCTAGCAGGCAAACATTTACAAGTGCTTGTCTGTTTTTAGAAAACCGAGTTTATAGAAAAACTTTTAATGCTGATTTTGATATCGTTTTAGCCATACGGTTATGAACATTTTTCTCTCAATAAAACGCAATGTTTGGTATTCACAAACCGTGGATTATGTCTCCGGTTGATAAGTTAAATGTGACATCCTTCCCTCATTGTCAGTCCCCAAAACATCTACCTTCATTCCTTGTTTCCTACACACAATAAGACACTCTACCCTTTATTAAAACTTAACATATCTAGCCTGAGTAAGAGGGTGTTTGGCATTGCTTATTTTAGTGCTTATCTGCTTATTTAATAGCTGACAAGTAAGTTTTGTGCATAGATAAAACTGCTTATTTGCTTTTTTTGGAGCAAGTATGCACTTGAACATTAGTATGCACTTGAAAAGAAGCAATCCCAAACACCCCTAACTGCAATAATTCTAAGTGTGTTTTAAGCAAAATATGAAAGAAATTCGGTTGAATCTAATATAAATATAAGAGATCGAGAAGTAGAGTTGACTTACGTTTTAATCTTATCTTTTAGAGCTAAGATCTTCTCGATTGAAGTGGAAACATCAAGGTCAAACTCTATGGAATCACTCATTTCCGGGCTTCGGTTGAAATTACTAATAGCTTTTGTAGCCAATATTGCATTCGGGTAAAAAATCTTCTCGTTGTCATATCTCAGAAAGATAGTAGTCAATATGTTCACTTCTTCTACGACAAGCTGTAGGTTTATATTCATAAGAATAAGTAACGAGTTAAGAACAAATTGTTGCAAGTAGATTTGGTTTGGTATTCAGTTACCTGAACACCATCAACGACACAACGGTCACCTACATCAAAAGGGTGCATTATAAACACGAAGATTATGGCTTCAAATGCTGTCTTAGCAGATGTCCCAAACATGAAGACCCCGAGTAATAACTGTGATGAGATGAAAAGTAATACTTCGGTTGTCGCAATCCCCATGAGAAGTAACCAGACGATTAAGAGTACAAATACTGTCAAGCCAGAAACAAGCTTGTTCAGCTCCTCTATCGCTGTTTTTGTGTCGTTCAAAGATAGAGCCAAATATTTACGCTCCTTATACACATTCACCTGGACACCAAGATTAATAAAAGTTTTATTTTGATCTAAAAAGCAAGGATTTATTTTGCTTATGAATGGAAAAAACCGAAAAATGAAAGAGTAATTAGTAATTACCACCCAATTATTAAACGACTTCTTTTTAATCTTTCCAGTTTCGACTGCTCCTTCGAACAATGGAAGCACTTTCTTGACATCATCTCTTCTCATAAAACGCAAAAGATCATCCTCTTCGATGTACCTAGTTTGATATGACAAGAATTAAGCACAACGGACTGAAATATTATAAATTGCTTATCTGCTTTGAAAATAAGCATGTAGCAACCTGCTTGCTTTTAAGTGCTTAACTATTCTAAAATAAGCACATAAGCAGTTTTCGACTGAGTGTTTGGGATTTCTTATATAAACATATATAAGCAATCCCAAACGCTCCTTAAGAAATAGAAATTTATACGATAAATCTTACTTGTGCCTGTGTTTAGCTACATTTAGAAATATAGCACGACCAGCGTTTAGAGCTTCCCATTCACAAGTAATATTTCCTTCCTTTTGTTCATATTGCTCCGCATTGTCTTCAGTTTCATCAAGTGCATTAGTAAGCGTAGAAAATCCCGACTTTCTCACAACTTTTATTAACCCTTTCATTGTCCAAGCCGACACCTTTTCTTTCTTCATCTTTTGAAGCTTTTTTACATCAATAACCTTTTCCTTCTTTTGTGTTCCCGCTTCACTTCTAAAACTTAACTGTCTACTTGGTATACTTTCGGTATCCTCCATCAAAGGAGGCCCCGAAAGGGTCTGAAGTACATATTGATGGAAAATGTTTTCTTGAATCCTATCAAAGAATAACTTAACATGAAATGAAGAAGCCAAAAGCTTTACTAATAGCGTTTTGATGACCCACGCACCAGAACCAACAAGTGTCGACGCGATTCCTCTAGTGATGTAATTCAAAACCTTGGACGTATTTCTTGATCTACGGACACCGTGGTTGATTAATAGTCCCCACGCTAGTAGAATTAAGCCTAACCATATAAAAACCCGAACGCTCTTTTGCAAACTATAAAGAAAGTACAAAACTTTCTTTTTAAGCAAATACTCTTTTTCGATCAAGAAAACTATAGTATTTGTAAACCACTCGGAAAACAAACGACCACAGAATATCGCTAATACTAGCACACACCATTTCCATAATTCTAAACTCCATATTTCACTATTCATAAGTTTATCCACTGTAAAGCTTAGAACTAAAACCACCGATACGCAGACAAATATACTAAACTCAATAAAGAACAAAACCTTTTTTTTCTTAGATCTTTTTACGGTCTGCTTAGCTTGAAGAAGTTTTGTATAGTATACATCGTCATCGTCATCCTCTTCTGTTTGCGCCGTTGTAGGTGTTACTGGAGTGGAAACTATAGGAGTTTTAGTCTCTTGAGAAGGCGAACCTTTCCAGCTGTTGGGAATTGCTGGCTCAATGAGTCTTGACTTTGGCTTCGGGTATGGAGAACTTGCCAATGATTTTTTTCCACTGTCCTCATCAGCCTTCAGGGACGCAACTGGACTAGCCTTTGGTATCTCTAGAGACGAAGAGCTCGTAAATGATGGAACTTTTTTCCTTGATCTAAGACCGGCGTCTAGTTCCACTGGAGCAGCCTGCAGCATGGTAGCTGGTAAAGCTGGTGGTGGATCAATTTGAGGAAAGTTCTTAAACGAGTACGAGCCAGATTCTTGCTTCTCATTGCCCTCAACTTTTCCATTTCCATTTGGATCATTAGTACTATTCGAGGTTTGTTCAGCGCTCGATATCTCTACCACGACTTGATGATCACCATCCAACTCTTTTTCCATGAACTATCTATTCTTACAGCGCGTAAAACTCGATTACTTCAAAAGCAAATATTTTTGTTATTTGAATTTTATCTTTGATCATCTATGAACATAACATAATATTAATACAATTTAAGACACATAAGATAAAGACAAAGTCAATGGTAATGACACTTACACAAGTTGTGGCATAGGACTAATGACATTAGCAGCCATTCATGAAGTCTTTTCAACTAATCTATTAATACATTTTTATATAAATTTATCTAAATATGTGGATTGAGAAATTTTAAAATTTATTTCTTGGCATTGTATGAAGAATACATGAAACAATTGTGCAACTTGTAGTTTTTGAAATATTTGTCTTGAGAAAGTGAGGTTAAGGTACATTGCACTAATAGTTGTCAACTTTGACCATGTTTTGCTAGGATTAATGATTAATTGTTTATCATGTAAATGCAATTTAAACATGGTGTTTACTTAAGTTAAGAGTTTTAGTATAACATTCTTGAAATCGTGCCGAATGATCCATGAAGCAAAGGTTGCTGCTTCGCCGAGGAAAATTAAAATGAAAATCACTACACTAAAATCGAGTAGCCGTGACAAGAAATTATTTGGGTCGATTTGTAGTCCCAAAGTGCAAGAGGACCCACACGTTTTCAACAAAAGTAGCGGTCAACGAAAATGTTTTGTACGGCGTTAAAAGCGCGTGATGTCGTGCGCACTCAGAATTATTGTTTTTTATAATCTAAAATCTTTTAATAAATCGAGAAAGTAAATAAATACATCCCGCTTTTTTTTCATCATTAACACTTTGGGACGACGTTGTCGTCGCCCCAAATCTTTTTTTTTTTTTTTTTTTTTTTTTTTTTTTTTAACTTTATAAACCGGTTTTAATTAAATAATTTAAAGGAAATCTTACCTGCTTTTTCATGTAGGAAAGTTACCTGCTTTCCTTTGTAAAAGAAGGGGGAAACATGTACATATGAAATAATATAGGGCTTAATTGTAAATGTTTTAATTTTTTACAAAGCAAAGCAGACAATTGCCTGCTTTGTTGATGCAAGTAATATTTTCCCATAATTTAATTTTAAAAAATTATTTTTATTTAATTTAAATACTTTTATTTAATATAGAATTAAAATTAAATAGTTTATATTTATAATTAAATACTTTAATTTAAAATTAAATACATTTATAGAATTAAAAAAAAAAATTACCGCCAATAGTTTCCCGCCATTAATTTTACCGCCAATAGTTTCCCGCCATCATTTTTCCCGCCATTATTTTTCTCGCAAAGTTTTCCTTATATATCCCGACAAAACATAAATAACCCAATCGTCAATTCCCACAAAACACACGTAACAATATAATGGTACGATTACAGGAAAAAGAGTGGTCACTGGTTTTATCGTCGATATATCTCTTTACTCGAGTTCTTGATACGTATGGGTCGAAATTTATGATGAATATGGTTCTTATAAGAACATAGACCGTTGATGAGAGACCGCATTCGGAATGATTAAGGAAAGTAGAGCCATTCTACTGTGGTGTATTTGAGCGTGAAGCTAATGGTGTTGGAGGAGAAAACACCTGGAAGTGAAGCAATGTTTGAGCGATTAAATCAAGCAAAGGAAGGAAAAAGATGAAGTCAAGAAAGCCCGTTCGATTACACATTTGATGATGCGGGAAATAGGTTAACAAATCTTGAAGCATTGTTTGAACAGTTCATCAAGCAAAGGAATGGAAAAGATGGTGCAGGTTCTAGCAGAGCGGGAAGTAGCAGGTAAAAAAATTGAATGGGCGATGTTTGTTTTGTTTCGTTTGCTTGTCGAGTTGTTTCGTTTGCTTGCCGAGTTGTTTCGTTTGATCTGTTTCGTTTTGTTGTCAAGTTGTTTCTTTATTCATGTGTAATTTAGTATTGGAAAAGGGGTGTTTGGAAGCCATAATCTTGTTAACTTAGAACATGGTCAAATTGAAAGGTACATAGTAATAAGTGATACGTATACCAATAGTACCTATACTTGGTCGTTTAACATGATACGTATACCATAATCTCGTATTGGAATTAGTATTGGAAAAGGGTGTTTGGACACCATAATCTGGTTAACTAAGAACATGGCCGACTTTACAAATCCAAACATGTGCTTTGATTTATAAAAATACTTGCGGATACATACTACAAGAACAACAACAACATCAACAACAACAACTACAAGAACAACAACAACAACAACTACTACTACATACGAAGATTTTCCATGTCACCTAACAATTTCAAGTAATGCATCCGACCGACATGCGTGGTCGTCAGAATCCTTGCCATTTCAAGTCTTGCCTCCAATGAACCTTACTCTTGTCTCTAACACATGTTTTTTTATTCCGACAAGTTTATCCAAAGATCTTTTTCATTGCGGCTCGAGCACTCTGTTGGTGCGGATCCGGAACCTTGAGAAGAGATTGTTCTTAAGTACTCGTCAAATTGATCCTTCCACATAAAATATCCGCACCCATTCTCTTCTTTTACGGTCATTACATAATAAGAAAATTATAAGAGATTACAACCCAATTATTTGTATATTTACATAAATAAGAAATGTATGATTGTTCACCTTTGATGAGAGGACATGCATAATATTGCCGTCGGATGAATATTCTCTATGTGATGTTCTTAATCTTATATTTCTGCCCACAAGAACACATAAAATGATTAAATGGCTCCATCTCAGGTTTTGAAATTTGTGTGAAGATAAAAGGTTGTGAGGTTGAGTGGTTTTGAGGATAAGATCTCGTAGCTTTTGGTGGAATAAGATCTCAAGTTTTCTTTATGTGATATATAGAGCAGATATGGTAGATTTTGGTGGGAAGTTTTGGCGCTAGTATTTTTGGAGGGAAGTTTTGGCGCCATTATTTTGTTTGGATGTTTTGATGAGATAAAGAGTTATAGACTAACCAGTTTTGATGATATCACCTTGACTTGTTAGTATAACGATATTATCTTGACTCGTTCGTTTAACAGTTCATGTATCACGATACTATCTCGTTTAACATTGTCATGTATAACGATATCACCTCGACTCGTTCGTTTAACATCATGTATAACGATATCATCTCGACTCATTCGTTTAACATATCATGTATAACGATATCACCTAGACTCGTTAGTGTTACATATCATGTATAACGATGTCATTTAGAATCATTCGTCTAACATCTCATGTATAACGATATCATCGTGACTCGTTCGTTTAACATTTCATGTATCACGATACTATCTCGTTTAACATTGTCATGTATAACGATATCACCTCGACTTGTTCGTTTAACATCATGTATAACGATATCATCTCGACTCGTTCGTTTAACATATCATGTATAACGATATCACCTAGACTCGTTAGTGTTACATATCATGTATAACGATGTCATTTAGGATCATTCGTCTAACATCTCATGTATAACGATATCATCTTGACTCGTTCGTTTAACATTTCATGTATCACGATACTATCTCGTTTAACATTGTCATGTATAACGATATCACCTCGACTCGTTCGTTTAACATCATGTATAACGATATCATCTCGACTCGTTCGTTTAACATATCATGTATAACGATATCACCTAGACTCGTTACTGTTACATATCATGTATCACGATACTATCTCGATTCATCCGTTTTAACATGTCATGTATAACGACATCATCTTGACTCGTTCGTTTAACATTTCATCTGTTTTAATTTATGTAAACAATTTATAATTAATTGTAAATCATTTTCAATCAATTTAAATATTTTATAACTAATTTAAATTACTTTTTAATTATTTAAATTTCTTATAACTAATTTAAATTATTTTTAAATTATTTAAATTTTTATAACTAATTTAAATTATTTTTAATTTATTTAAACTTTTTATAACTAATTTAATTAATTTTTAAATTATTTAAAAATTTTATAACAAATTTAATCTATTTAGTATTAATTAAATATTCTAAACACATTTTAATATACATAAGATAAAGAAAAAAAAACACAAAAACAAAACGGGACGACATATGTCGTACCCTTTTTCTCACCAAAATTTTCCCAGAAAAATTAAACAATCCGCCAAATATTTCAAAAAAAAAAAAAAAAAAAAAAGTGCGACTTTGTCGTCCCTTTTTGTAATAATCCTTTATATCAATAATTGACACAGATCTCTATCTTCTTCTCTCTCAACACTTAACAAAAAAATCACCCAAAAAACTGCTCGTAAAAACATCAAAAAAATCAATAAAAATCACAAAAAAACGCTATTTTCTTCAATTCGACACCACCACAACACTACTATCACTCGTAACCATCAATTACACATGCACCACTGTGCACAATTTGTATAATTTTTGTTATTTTGTAACATTTAAAGGTATTTTTTTTGTTAAAATTTTGTTTGTTAATTTAATTTCTTTAATTATGGTTTGTTTAACTATGGTTTTATGTTGTGTTTGTGTTGGTTAGATGGTCCACCGCATGACTCACCACCGTGAACCACCGCCAGCTCCACCACCAACAACCGCATGAGTCATAGCTCCACCACCACCACCTTTTGTGTTGGTTAGTGACTTTTTTTTATTTTGTTAATGTGTTTTGGTATGACAATGTCGTCGTAAAAGGTTTTTATTAATTAATTTGGTACGACAATGTGTTTTGGGACGACAATAGTTTGTTTAACTATGGTTTTATGTGTAGTGTTTGGGATAGTCGGGACCGTCGGGGTGTTTGGGACAGCCGGGACCGTCGGGGTGTTTGGGACAGTTTGGGACAGCCGGGACCACCTCTTTTTCTCTCTCTCTCTTTTCTTCACTTCCTGTATTTCAGCCGCGAAATAGGTATATATATATACTTTTATTACTTTGTCGATAATGTATATACTTTTATTACTTTGTCGATAATGTATATACTTTTATTACTTTGTCGATAATGAAAATGATATGTGATATCGGAAAAAATGTCATGTGATATGTTATTAATTGTTACTTATAATACTTAAAGTGACCGTGTTAAAATGAAAATGATATGTGATATCGGAAAAAATGTCATGTGATATGTTATTAATTGTTACTTATAAACTTAAAGTGACCGTGTTAAAATGAAAATGATATGTGATATCGGAAAAAATGTCATGTGATATGTTATTAATTGTTACTTATAATACTTAACGTGACCGTGTTAAAATGAAAATGATATGTGATATTGGAAAAAATGTCATGTGATATGTTATTAATTGTTACTTATAATACTTAAAGTGACCGTGTTAAAATGAAAATGATATGTGATATCGGAAAAAATGTCATGTGATATGTTATTAATTGTCGATAATGAAAATGATACTTTGGTTAGTAATATTGTGATTGTTAAACTTGTGTTACTGTTTTTAGGATTTTAGTGATTAATTTTGGAAATTCCCGTCCAAGTTAATCATCCTATAGAAACCCGTCCGAAATTAATTTATTAGAAATTAATTTGGAAAGTCTATTTGGGGCTGCTTTTGAATGTTTTGTCTCATTTAGGATATGGATGCGTATATTGTTTTACTATTTGAGAGAATTGACAAGATTTCCTTTCACTCCTACGAATATGTCTTTAATGCACATATTTGGGGAGTTGAGGGAAATCTTTGCCGATTTTTTTCAAATAGTAAATCGCTTATCTGCATTCATATGAGACGACACATTCAAAGAGTGAGTTATGATTGCCTTCCATAGTTGCACTAGGTAAGCGAGCGACTCATAATTCGCCTTTTCATGTTTGAATGTGTTTATTTGCATATGTATGTATATATATAAATTCATTTTTTGAATATGATTTTTACAACGCAGATCATGACAATTGATAAGAGTTGGACCATTGTATCCAACCGTAATTCCCGAATTTTTAGATGGTCTTTTGCATTCATCGCGCATTGTGAGCCATTGGTAAACCCCATCTCAAAATGATTCATTGCCCATGTGTTCGTTGTGGTAGCGCTCAAACTAAATTAGATGCGCTCAAAACTCTTGAGTCACACATATCTAAATACGGGTTTGACACACTTTATACCCCTTGAAATATCACGGTGAACCACTTCCTCCCACCGTAGTACACAACACACCACAACCACCTTCACCTGAACACATGGACATGGATGCATTCTTCCAAGATATTTTGCGATAATGTCCCAACTCCACCATCTCAAACAACGGTTTCTCAACCGGATCAAACAACGGGTCCTCAACCACTCAAACCGGTGATCCTAGCATTACTAACAAGTACGAAGAGTTACTTGCTAGGTCCACCCACAAGTTGTACCCAGGTTGTGATATGACTACATTGGGCTTTACGTCAGAGCTTTCGCACATCAAGGTCTTACATAAAATAACTGATGTCGGGTTTAACAAGATTCTAGCTCTTTTGCAAAAGGCATGCCCCCCTATTAAATGATTCAATTTCACACCGTCATACTATGAAATCAAGAAGACATACAAAGATATCGGGTTAGGATACGAATCGATCCATGCTTGTATAAATGATTGTTTTTTATTTTGGGGATCAGATGAGAACAAAAGTCTCAATAATTTTCCAATCTGCAACGAGAGTAGATGTAAAAAACAAAAGACAAAGGGGAAGAAAGTTGCCAACAAGGTGTTGTGTTACTTTCCGTTAAAACCTAGACTACAACGTATGTTCAACACAAAATACATCGCAAAGTGGATGACTTGGCATGCTACTGGACAGTCTAAGGAAAACGGTAAGATGAATCACCCGTGTGATGGTCAAGCATGGAAAATTTTTGACATAATGAAACCTCAGTTTTCTCGTGACCCTAGAAACGTCCGATTAGGGTTGGCTACTGATGGTTTCAATCCGTTTGGCAACATGAGTCAAGTTTATGGCATGTGGCCGGTGATATTGACAACATACAACACACCCCCTTGGATGTGTATGAAAGAGACTTCTTTAATGTTGACGATGTTAATTCACGCCCTAAATCGGTGCAAAGGACATTGGCGTTTTCTTGCGACCTTTGATCAAAGAACTCAAAGAGTTATGGATAGGAGAGTGGACTTTAGACGCACACTGGTACTCGTTTCAAAATGAAAGCGGCGGTTTTATGGACTATCAATGACTTTCCATTTCAAGTAGTTTGTGCGGGTGGATTGGACAAGGCTTGTTGGGAATTATGTGAAGTAAGATTACTGCGACATTCTTTAGAAGGTTTCTGTGAAGGAGAAGCGAGAATCTGTGAAGAGGTGATTCTCTTGAAGAGTACAAGCGTTCTTGTATTCTTCTTTGAAGGGTGAATCTTGACTAGGATCGACATGCGCATATGAATTAAATGCTAACTCTCCATATTCTTGTCTTGTCCAAGGTTGCATGGGCACAATTGTTACGCTTTCAATAAAGTTTAGTGTATTAGTCATTAAATGCATACTTGCATGTTTAAACGATTGGGTTGTAATAGTATTAGGGTTCCTTGTCTATAAAAGGAACCATATAGTTTGTAATAGAGAACTCATCTGAAACATCGAGTTTCAGTGAATAAAAAGATCCATAGAGGATCTAAGTGTTCTTAGTTATAATATCTTGTGTTTACTTTCCGCTTTAGAATACAAGTGTTAGAGACTGTCTATTAGTTTGCTTATGATTACATAGGCAACACTAACGATCCACGAGTGCTAAAGATCTGTCTAGGTCTGAGAGTTTTCAACAAGTGGTATCAGAGCCTCGGGAGAGTCTCTACGATCACGAGAACCTTATTTACCTCACCCCATACAACCAAAAACATACTTACAATGCACGGAACCGATGATGAATCGAAGTTACCACCAACAACATCAAACACAACACCACCTCTATGCAAAGAATCGAGTCTATCCAACAAGTAATGGTAAGTTTCCTTACCTAAAGAAAGAAGAGTATGAACTATGGACCATGAAGATGCGAGCTGGATCTCCAATATCGATTGGAATCGTGGGAGATTGTGAAGAATGGCAGCATCTAAAGAAGACCATTCGGATCTTGATGGTAAGTTCACCATTGCTCCTCCCAAGCCGCTGAAGAGATTCTTGCGGTACAAAGGGAGCACAAGGTAAGAACCATCCTTCTTCAATCCATTCACGAAGATCACTTAGGTGATTTTCACCACATGGTTGATGCAAAGGACATCGGATGGCTCAAAGCTAGGTTTGGAGGAATGAAGAGTCCGGGAGGATGAGGAAGTCTATCTTTGAGACAACACTTCCAAGAGTTCAACATCTCGAGGAAGAAGGTATCCACAAGGATATGACGGGTTTCACAAGATTACGAGTCGGTGAATCAATTTGAATGCAAAGCGACAATGATGATAGCAACTCAAAGTTCCTTGATCTTTGCCTCCATCATGGTTACATGTGAGCATAGCATGAAAGCTAAAGGTGAAATTTGGACATGCTCACTTTTGATGAGCTATACAACAAACTCGAGCTCTTGAACACGATGTCGATCTCCCTACCGTGCATCCTCTTACGGTCATTCGACCTTTGTTGGGACATCCCACTCGAATATGATGATGCATACTTCAAGTCCATCTTACTTGTCATCATCATCCTTTCGTCCTCTCCTTCACATCCTCAAGCCAAAGTGGCGGTATATTAGAGGATGTTCTTCATTCATTTGTTCTTGATTATGATACTCAACGACATCGGTATATGAAGACTTTGATCGGTGGACCCACTTGATATGGAGGAGATGAAGGTGAAATGGCGGTGGCCATACTTTCGGTGGATATCAAGAGGTTTGAAGAGAAGGGTGGAAGGAAGTTTGGGTTCAAGGAAAGGATCCATTTCGGTTTGATAGGAGAAAGGTCAAGTGTTTCTCTTGTCATCGGATGGGTCATTTCTCTAGAGAGTGCAAAGACAGGAAGAGTGGAGAGGAGCTAGCTATCACTCATATCGTGAGAATCGGAAGGGAGCTAGCACTTGACTCTAGTCACCATGGATGAGCAGGTCAACTGGGTTGCTCATGAACCTACAAGCGAGGAAGGCTGCGTCTGAGAGAAGCTAGGATTCTTGGCAAGGTGCACTTGGAAGATAGGCATGATCGGTTTGCCTTCATGGGTCTTCTCGTGTACACAATTGTATATTTGGTTGTAGTGAAGATACAATGAGCGAAAGAAGCTTATGATACTATGAAACCTAAGTACAATGCTTGCTATGTTGATAATGAAGCTTATAAACTCTCGTTAAAAACATTAGAAAGGCAAAAGGTTTGGTTTCAAAAGAATCGATAGCTTATGAAGAAAAGATTAAGGTCTTTGCAATTTGATCTAGATATTGCTAATATTAACTTTAAGCGATTTGAAAAGAAAAAGTCGATACTATTTACGAGAATCTAGAGCTTAAAGAGAAACTTGCAGAGGAAATAGCTAGACATAAACAATGGTTGATATCTGGTGACAATCTAGCTAGAGAACTCTACAATAGTCAGTCTGTGAACTCAGGAATAGGTTTAGGCTTTCAGAAGTATGTAGGATTGGAAACTAGGTGTAAGATATAACTTTTCACATACACATCAAACCATAACACAAAGTAGCATATAGATGGAATTCTAGAGAGAGAAAGTTAGAGGTTTAGGGAACTTAGTGAGAGAAAGTGAAAGATATTATTATGAGCTCCAACTCTCTACCTTGGAAGGTAAAGAGTATTTATAGTCTTACATAACTCGCCACACTTTGGGTCATGGATCGAGGCATACGGTGGGTAAAGACCGTCCGTCCTCCACGGAGTTACTTAACTAAATTACTACTTAACTTAAAAGAACTACGACTACGAGCTTTTAACGATTACATATACTTGAGGTGACCGACTCTTTACTCTTGGTAATTTCTAATTCTAACAATCTCCCCAAGGAGGTCACCTCAATCATATACCAAAATTACATAGAATACAAATAGATAATACATTAACAATTGATCTTGCATTCTTGATGTAGTCCTTTGCACCTAAGCTCGTAGTCATTGATTCTTCACATTGCATGTATGGATAATCCAAGTGGAGGTCTTTTACTAATCCACGTGATAATAATTTTGAGCCATCTTTTGAGATCATCAGCTATCAAAATCTCTAAGACATCTTTTGTGGTGTTGTGACTTTAGGACCGACATGCTCACATTCTGGGTCATGAAATCTTCTCATCAGAGTAGCGGAAGCTTTAGTTGATTCATGATATTGGCGCAGCGTAGCGAAGCATGGAGTGAAAATATCGAGTCATTGATGCACTAATCATGATTTCTTTTGAGATGAATGTGTTAAGTGAGCATGCGGCTATGGATTGACCGCTTCATTACGATCACCGCAAACGTCGGTGATACTGCATACAATGATTAGCAACAAATCGCACGAAAGTGTCTTTGATCACTTCGTTGAATTGAGGTACACGCCCACGGTTCCCGTTGATCGATACATGTACCGCTGTGATCGGTATAATTCAAGAATTTCCTTGACGGGTTTCGCAATGTTCTAATGTTCTCAAACGGAACATCTCAAAGAAGACAACGGAGTGAGTGAACCGGTAATTTTAAGTCCACCGATTGATGAAAAGAGATTTGAAAACAATCGTGCATTGCTCATTAGAAATTGTTTTTGCAATACAACGAAAGTTTTATTGAGAAATCAATTATCAATCATAAAACACCTTTTGGTTTGAAAAATTAGTACACGGTCGATGTGCTAAAGAAAAGTGTTTTAAGCACAATGACCGGTTTTCAAAGGTATCCGTCGATCCATAACTGAACCGAGGATTGATTCAAGAGATTGAATCGCCCATTGTTTCTGTTCGGTTGTCACATGGTTGATCTATATAATAGATCTCACATGCCACCGATAACGTCTAAAATGAACATGTTTTTAGTAGCGTTATTGTCGGGTTTTGTGCATGATATTCGGCTATATTTACTCATAACTATTGCAAAAGTGCAAAGATGCGTCTTGTGTATGTATATGTAGCCGTGTATTGCGAATATTGAAGAAATGAAGTTTTTATGCACATTTGGGCGTCTTAAGGAAGGAAGTTGAGATTGGAAGCTTGTGGACTCAATGATATGGGCGTAGTGATTTGAAGCATCTACAAAGAAGGAAAGATCAAGTTTGGCTTTGGAAATCATCAGCGTAAGCAAAGAATGAAGCATAAAGGGAAAAGTCGACAAAAGTCAAAGGAGCAAAACCCACCGCTCGGTCGCAACCCGCAACCGGATCCGGTGGGCTAATGGTCAAAGCCGTGACCGATTCGGTCGTTGAAGAAACCGATCCG